>OX579639.1:22605940-22836111 GCA_951230915.1 Antitrichia curtipendula | reverse complement strand
A
Organism: Antitrichia curtipendula; assembly: GCA_951230915.1. Lineage (NCBI taxonomy): Eukaryota > Viridiplantae > Streptophyta > Bryopsida > Hypnales > Leucodontaceae > Antitrichia > Antitrichia curtipendula. The sequence continues at coordinate 22,836,110 of OX579639.1, read as the reverse complement.
GATTTTGGTGGACTTATGGTTTACACGATAAGATAGAAGCAATTTGGAGGGATTCCTTTACTTTGGGTTGGGTTGTTTTTCAGACTCTCTAAATGCAAGATTGTAGATGCTATCACACCTACCTAGTAATCCATAGCACCATTAAGCATAAAACTATTCTATAGAATTGGAGGTTTTCCAGGATCAATTCCAATAGGTACAATGTTTGGTCATTGTCAAAAAAATTCAAATTAGAAGACCAAGCATGAAGGAAAAACAAGTTGACAGTACTAACAATAAATAAATGGGAGACTGACAACATGCTCCAGAGTCACTTGGGTTATGCAATTAGACAAAAAGGTAAATGATAGCAATGATTGTACAATTTTCATTATTGTTTATTGAATAGACTTCAGTTGGTACCCCACCCTCAATTGAATAATATCATAAAAGAAAATGAGTCAAAATTCACATATTACTTTAAATGTGCTATAATAAATATAGATAATAAGTATACATTCATTTATATATATTATATTTATTATATATATATATATATTTTTTTATATATTTATTTATTTATTTTATTTATTTATTTATTTATTTATTTATTTATATTTATATATATATATATATATATATATATATATATATATATATATATATATATTTTGCACAATCATGTTCAATATTAGACTTGAATTAGAAGTTAGGTTTAGAATATAACGTACTCAATGTTCACATTGGCAAAAATTAATTCTAAAAAATGGATGCCAAAAATTTACAATTTTTTTTTCCAGTTAATTTTCATATGGATAATTTTTTTGGAGAAGGAATATTTTTATTTTGAACATTTTCCAAACTTGTTTTTTCAAGTTTTATATATAGTATCATATTTAAATGTCACTTTTGAAGTGCACCTAAGTTTAGCAGCAATTTGTGAATGTGTATAGAATATCTTGTCTATCATCTAATCAACACACAATCATGACTATCATTGCAAATTTCTCAATTTAAAATGATTCTACTATATCATCCTTGTTTAAGGATGGTTGATTGACCGTTCAATGATCCATATGGTCATCATTGTGAAATAATTTGAATTCAATGAAGTTGATTATGAATTTTGAATTTTAAAATAGAGAAATATATTCTTACATTTTCACTATAGAGTTTGGTAGGCACGATGATCAATCTTTTTAATTAAAATTTAATATAATATCACAAGTTTAGCAATCATATTCCTTGTTGATCAATCAAAAGATGGTTATCATCTACCATCTTTATCTTCATTGTGAACTTTAGATCAACAAAAATTACTTACATGGACTTTATTATTTAACCTTTAAAGGACCAAAGCCTTTTCTCCATCAAAACACACTCAAAATTGTTGCTTCTATTGCGAAGAGAAAAAAAACTTAAGAAATTGTTTTTTTTGCATATCTAACTATAGGATCTTACATTATAATAGTATAAGAATGTGAAGAAGAAATTTCAGGAACTTTGACCACATAGATTGCAAGATATTTGCATTTAAAGTGAAGAAAACAAGTTTTTTTGCACCTTGTTCAACTAGATTTTTTGGCTTTGAATCTTCTTAACTTAAAATTTTGCATTAAAGATGATGTTTTCCTAATATTTTATGTTTAATAGTTGAGTTGAGAATATAGGAAAAAAAAATTGGGAAAAAAACAATTAATTTTCACTCATTAAAAAATTGTTAATTAAAAGTAGGTTCAAAATTGAAGGGAATATTATATTGTTAATAGATTTAAGATGGAATTGAAACACAATAATTCTAATGATCAAATAGTTTGAAAATACAAACTAAAATCTATCTAACAATTTTTTTAGAAAAATTGTAAAAAATGCATTCAAAAATGAGTTATGTAAGTTATTTTTTCAAGAAGATGCTTAGATTGCCCAAAATCTAAGATTGTCCATAACTTTCTCATCACTAGTCCAAATAGAATGAATTGAAGCTTCACATGTAGACAAAAATATAATATTTTAGGAAAATAAAAATTTTAATTTAATTTTTAAAAATTGTATATCCACAAATTTCTTGCACAATCGCACATCCTCAAAAAGTTTTAAAAAGTTTCACTAAAAATTGAGGCTATAGAAACCCGTTTGGATTCAAATTGTCTTCCGGTCCTTTAGGGGTTAAGGAACTATTAGACATTATATCCAATAATCTTCTTATATATCCAAGCTCTTGGAGAGATTATATGGCCTATGATTTCTACTAATGAAGTGGCCACTTTGGATAAAATAGGACATGATTTTCTCTAGTATCATCAATTATAATTTTAGAGTGATTTTTTAAGTGATGAGTCATTTAAGAAAAATATTTATAGTAGTTTTTTTCTTGCAATAGTTGGAACTTCTAATTACAACAATGCTAAAGTAGTGAATGGCAATAAAGCCTTAATTTAAGCATACAAGTGGATAGATTAATACTACATAATGAATATTTTATAATACAAAATTTATAGATAATTATTATTGTATGGAATAGTACAATTTAGTCTAGATTACATTCCATAACACTTGAATTCAAATAATATAAAATCAAACACCTCAATATTCTATCTAACTAGACATTGTCATAAAGTTGTGCAAAATTGCAAATAGGGCCATATTAGAACATCCGTAGGTTGTTGTAGAATCTCTTTGTGCCCTTATCCCCCCTAAATAATCCTAAACCTATTTCAAATTCCCATTTTATACAAATTTATGTCCTATAGTTTCCACAATAACCTAAAAATTGTTGTAGTTAGCTTCAATGTAGCATAAATGACATCTTTCCACTATTGAATTTTTGTCTAATCATGGCCTCTACATCTAAGGTGTATTTTGTGAATAACTTATTGTTTATAGTTCATTGTAGCCAAGATTTTGATTCAAGGCAGTTGATAAGTTAAAAAACATACCCTCCAATTTTTATAGCCATATCATAGAAAATCGATAAAATTGAAGCTCCCAAATATGCCTTGGATTCCAAACACCTCCACTTTGACACCAACAAATGTGCAATTTAGAACTCCAAGTGCATTTTATACACCAAAAAAAAAAAAGGAGACAAAGGACCAACTTTTTTCTTAAAGTAGCCAACAAGAACATTAGAAAGTTGGTTGTTGGCTAGCCCCAATCTACCCTAACCCTAATCCATCCTAACCAACAAGACCTTCTAACTTTTCGTTTAAGTAACCAACAAGACCTTCAACTACTAACCAAATGGTTATTAACTAACAACTGAATAAGACTTTCTAACATTGCACACATTTTTACAAAAGAAGATGTCTACTTCAACTTAAATGTTGACATGAACCTCCATGCATCTAATAGGTCAATGACAAGTTTGACTCTTGAAAAAATTACTTCTGCTTTATCATTGTCTGCATAAGATGCCACAGACATAGGAGGTGGACTACGGGCAAGTACATATTAAATTGAATTAAAAAAAGGGACGAACGCAAATGAAAAAAGAGACAAATGTGGGTGTGAAAGAGGTGAGGGTGGGTTTAGAGGAGGCAATTTCGAGTGAAGAGTAGCTTCGGGCCTCAAAGAATGATTGCATGTAGCAAAGGGATAACTATGGGTCCTTTTAGCTCATATTAGACATTTGTTTAGTGTATTGCATATGAGCAATAAATAAAAATGTATGCCATAGTAATACAATAGTCTTTTATGGCGTGTTGATATTGAAGGTGGTTTTCATACATGCACAAGTGACTTTGGATAAAGGCAAGTGCAAAACTATAGGTCCTTTTAGGTCATATTAGACATTTGTCTAATATATTTATTTATGCATGAGTATAAATGAAAATTTAATTTAATATTTTTTTAGGCGAGTAAAAGAGTGGAAGGGACAACATTTGATGAAATGAAGGGCCAATTTTTCATGAAGGACCGACTTTAGGTCTTGAAGGGGTGGGTGAGTACAAGTATTTAAAGGCTCACTTATAGGTCTTTAGCATGCAACTTTGGGCCTCAAAGGCAAAGTGTAGACCAACCATGGGTATTGCACTATAAAAAACTCTTGTTTTAGATGATGAGCCCAAATTTTTTTAAAGGTATTTTAGATGACATCCAATGCAACAATCCATGCTTTTATGTCAATATTAATATTATGTTGGACATTTTTTTTGACATAAAAATATGGGTTGTTGCATTAGATGTCACCTAAAATTTGATTAAAGAAATTTGGACTTGTCACCTAAAACATAGGTTTCTTATAGTATTGGAGTGGTGAATGTTAGTTTTTTTAAGTCATAAGTTTGGGCGGGATTTCATTTTCAAAATCCATTGATTAAATATTTTTTATAGACATTGGATTTGACTTTATAGACTTAAAGTTATAATTAAATTCATTAGATTTTTAGCACCTCTCATGATAGAGTCAAAAAACTTTGAAAATCCTAAACTTGAATGTTTTCAATGTTTTAATCCTAATGGCAACCTTGTAGGTTGGAATTAGTTCAACCAGTAAAGTCCCAAGGCCTTTTCCATCAAAGACCACTCAAAATTGTCATCTCTGTTGCAAAGAGCAAAAACACATTATTTATTTTTTATTTTTTTTACATATCTAACTACAAAATCTTATACTAAACTAGTATAAGAATGCATGGAAGAAATTTCAAAAACTTTGACAATGAAGATTGCAAGATATTTGCATTTAAAGTGAAGAAATTTTTTTTGTCTCAAAAAGATGCTCAAATTGCTCAAAATACAAGATTGTCCATAATTTTCTCATCATTAGTTCATATAGAATGATTCAAAGCTTCAAATGTAGATAAAAATGTAATATTTGAGAAAAAAATAAACTAAATCCAATTTTTTGTGATTTTTTTTAACTGCCCCTCAAATTGCTTTTTGGACTCAAGGTGTCATAATTTTTTTCCTAGGCACAGATTGAAATAAAAATTATATTTCCACAAAGTTAATCTAATATCCTGTCTTCAAAAAATGTTTCAAAAAATTTTGTCAAAAATTGAGATCACACAAGCCTATCTGAAATCCCAAGAGTCCCTTGTAGAGACTTTGGGACTTTAGGGGTTAATAGATTCTTGGAGTGACCTTTGGGGATGTTGTATTCACAAATATAGGCCCATTATTGTGACCCTTGTCACAACCTTTGATGGATGATTACATTAATAGATGAAAGAATTTATGATGATTGTGTTATGACCTTCATGTCATGAGCTTTGATGGATGAACTAATTCTTGATGAAATTTGCCCTAGTGAATAAGCAAAGATATCTTGTAGATAGATATATGTAGATGGTGGATTTGTACAATGAAGTTAGACAACTCCAGTTAGATGACAAGGGCACTAGAATAGTGGTAGTCACAGCTTGTTCAAGGTGCGTGTGAACAATGGAGATCTATGTGGTGGCGATGTAGGTTTGGCTTCTTTTTACCGGAATATTCTTAGCGTGATATTGATTGTTCACCTTCAACATCCACCTCCGGAGGTGGATGTTGAAGGTGAACAATCAATATCACACTAAGAATATTCCTTTGTTCTCTTAACTTTCCCTTTTGAACTCCCACTTTGACCTTTGGACTTCTAATTTCGTCTTCATTTCACCTTTTTGGCTCCAAAAAGGACTCTAAGGTAACTCCATTATCCATTCTTCACATTCTACCTCAAAGAGGGTGGTCACAGCTTCTTCTAAAAACGTGGCTTTTCATTGGCTACTACAAACATGCTCCGCTATTGAATCGCCATTGTTCACATGCACCTGGAACAAGTTGTGACTACCACTATTATGACAAGCTGTTATGACCTTCATGTCATGAGCTTTGATGGATGAACTAATTCTTGATGAAATTTGCCCTAGTGAATAAGCAAAGATATCTTGTAGATAGATATATGCAGATGGTGGATTTGTACAATGAAGTTAGACAACTCCAGTTAGACGACAAGGGCACTAGAATGTCTACAAATAGATATCTTAAAACTATTAATTTATGCACTAGAGTTAGACAACTCTACTTAGATGACTAGTGCACAAGAGTTAAAACACAAGTGTGTTGGAACTTGGAGTTAGTTAACTCCCAAAAAAGATCAAGATTTGGATAGAAGATGGTTTGGATAAGACATGGTTAAAAAAATATAACTAGGACTTTTATTTTAGTGGATGTTCTAGATAGCACCAAGGATAGAAAGCTAAAGGTAGAAAAGAAGTCCTAGTTTATCTTAAGGACTTTTAGTCTTTATTGATAGTCTCTATTATATTAGACAGAACTTGAGAGTGTAGAGATTTTTTTTGGAGATTGATATCTCTATGGTCGAGTGGTAGAGCTTGGTTGTTAATAAGTGTATTTTTTGTTTATAATTGGAGTTCATTGTCGGAGGTCTATAACACCTACTTTGTGACCATAAGGTGTATTTGAAGCCATGACTAAAATGGAAGTCACACAAAAATAATGAGGATGAAAATAATGGAGTATTAAAGTCTCATGATTAAAATTAAAGTCCACCATAGAAAGTTCATTGTTTCTTCAATTGACCAAGTTCCAATTTTTTTAGGGAACCAATGGAAAATTGGGAACCTTTGGAATTCAAATTAATTATCAAAACAAAGACAAAAAAAAATTATAATTTGAAAATAAATAAAGGTGAGTTGAATTTTTTTGAAGCAACCAATGGGAACCTCTAAAATTCAAATTAATTATCAATATAAAGACAAAAAAAATTATAATTTAAAAAAAAAATAAAGGTGGTTGAATTTTTTTTTAGGCAACCAATGGAATTTTTAAAATACATGGATGTAAAGTTCACTTTGCAATCATGGATCCAAATCTACAAGAAGAGTTGTCTTATTTGAGTGTCTATTTAATTAAGCAAGTTGAAAAGTTTTTTTGAGGGAACAAATGGGGAACCTCTGGAATTCACTTAATTTCCAAATAAAAGGAAAAAAAATTTGAAAAAAATTTGGATTAGAATTCTTTTTAATGATTTTATATGAGAGACTTGAATTTATTTTGACAGAAGCAGTGGGACTTACAAAAATTAGTGGAAGAATAATTGCACAATTATATGGTACGTACGTAAGTCCCATTGCGTACTTGAGGTGCATAGAAATGCTCTATTTGCACCAAAAAACACACTAGCATATCTACCCTTTTTTTCCATAGACAATTCATGCAACCTTCAATAAAAAATTGAAGACAAATCTACCTTCAATTTTTATATAAAAATAACATTGAAAAAAAATAAAATAATAATAATAAAATATTTTTATAAATCCTTAAAATCTAATCTTTCTCAACTCCAAAGTTGAATATAATTTTTTTTCATTTCCTAAAATAGTATGAATTTGAAAAATACAATTCTTTCAATTCTAAAAACCTATTCTAAAAAGATTGAAAGCTTTTTCAATAGCTATCAATGAATGTCAAAATTTAGTGTGCATGATGCACCATGACGAAGTGCATTTTCAATGTAAAATTTTTAATTTCAAAAACTTCAACATTATAATTTTTTTAGAGGAGGGGGTTGTCAAGTAGCGTAGGTGGCCCTTCCTTTTCCTAAATTGTCCACCTCAAGTTTAATGTGCATCTATCATGGAGATTTTTCAAGTTGATCAAAACATTGCCTTCTAATTAATGCATTGTGCCAAAAAAAAACTTGTGTATTGTAAAGTGCAAGTACATTCTAATATAGCATCCACTATGCAACCATGGATGCCCAATTTTGGATTTTTTTGCATTCTGTTTAGCATTGCTTATACAATATATATAAAGAATATATATATTAAAAACTAGAGTGCAAAGTTTTTACCATGTCATTCTAAAATTAATGAAATCAACTTTCTATAATTATAGGACCAAAATTCAAATTCCTAGAAAATATTCAACTTCAAAAAATTTCAAAATTTTAAAATTGGAATAGAAACTAATCATTAGTTCAAATTTATTTTTTAAAACATTATAGTGGCTAAATTTCAGATCAAGAAAAAAGTCAAAAAGAGTATAAGTTGCCAGACACACATGCAAAACTACATCTACAAAGGGAGGTTCATACCATTCCCCAAAGTTAGTACCACCAACCATGTTTTCAATTCCACTTTAATGAAATGAGTCATCTATGTAAAAATTACCATTGCCAAAGTCTCTAAGGTTGGAAATGGGGCCCCAAAACCTTAGGTCATGCATCATTAGTAGTACAAAGAATAGTAAAGCCCTAGATATTCTACAATGTATTATATTTTAGTTTCTTCTTCATGCTTTGAATTATGAAACTCCAAATTGCGTTTGAAGTCTCATTCACAAGGTTTTTAATTGTTGATTTAGAAGAATGTCATCATATCCTTCTTTGTAGGATCTTTTCTTCACATTTCTAGAATTTACTCTCAAAGCATTCATCAAGTCATTCACCTACTTTGTCACCCCATTACTTAACAACCTACACAAAATAGTCATCAAGAATTGCAACCTAGCTACATTAAAAACACCTATTGAACAAAACTTACATAATACAAACAATGAATCATTTGAGCATGGTTTTTATTATTTAAATAATTCAAGTTTAAGCGTTTATCCACTTAGCTATGCTTCTACTTTAATCACTAAAGCCCTAAACTGTGTTTGGAGGCAACATAGCAATTTTGGGCAACTCACTACAAATGGAGTTTTTATTTTTTTTCTTTGAAATTTTCAGAAAACATGTGCCCATGGAGTAGCTTTAAGGTCCAATAAAATTCATAACTTTTGACGACATGGTTAAAAAATTATTGTATGATATGTAATTTCCAGCGATCGGCAGGCAGGCCAGGTTAGCCAAAAAAACTTCTTCAAAAATCACTTTTAAGGAAAACAAATTGAAATTGTTTTTCTAGACTTATATATATATATATAAATAAAGAGCTTTGAATCATTCCATTTTGGTTAATGAGATGAAAGTTACGATGAGTTTTAGTTTGTGGGTAGTTATGGAATCTCTACTCTAAAATAAACTTTGAAGTCTTTTATTTAACTTGACTTTCAATGTTTTTAGAAAATAAAATAAAAACATTAGGTGTAGATTGTTTATTAAAACATTAAAGCCATTGGGATTGGCATTTTTCAAGTCCATAAATAAATTGTTAACAATTTAGTATTTTGAATTACTCTCTACTTCTTCTTTCTACTTTATATTTTTTCCTAATAAATGATTTGAAAATTGTCAAGCATGTAGCCAACTTGCCTTGTAGAATGAATCCAAAGAAGCACCACCATTCTGGACATTTTTTCATACAAATGTGACCTTGAGAAGTGCACTTGTCGGTTGGTTACAGGGCTAAAAAAAAGATTTGTCATTTCAAATGCTAATATCTTGCAATATACACGGTGGAAATTTCTGAAATTTTTTCCACATCTTTTCAAACCAACGTACTGCAAGATCCTACACTTACATGTGTCTAAAAATGTTATTTTTTCTAAAATTTGGTACTTGTACTACACTCAATAGGGATATTAATGGGACCTATACTAATTAATCTACATTACACACTATATAAATATCTATCTTTTTGTACATCAATAGTTATTGAAGTGTCCGAGGGCTATACATCATGTTTCAAACATCTGCAATTTTCAACAATAAGTCTACCTTTTATTTTTTGGATCCCCTTAATACCCCTATTCAATGTAGAAATGGCAGTTTTGGAGTGGTCTTGGTAAAAACATAGTCAAAAACCTTTATTGGTTAAAATCAGTCACCCTCAAAACTAAATGCAATTAATCAAATCAATTTCTATAACACAGCCAACCAAGGTAGGGTCCTCTAAAAGTCACCTTGCTCTAAAAACAACTACTAACACAAACTGAGGTACATTTTACTTTCTTCAATGTACCAATAGTGTACAATACATTTCAGGAGGTGGTTGCTTTCAATGACCACTACATTTCAACTACATTTCAACGACCACTACATTTCAACTTCAAGAATTTGTAACAAATTCCACAAAGGTCCAAAAAATATGAAACGACTTGGGTTAGATGCCAATTCCATTTTTCTCCTACAAAAATTTATTGATAATTGTTTCAAGGAGTTTGGTTTCCCCCAAATGCAATCAGCTCTTAAAGATGTCACTTTAAGATCAGACTACCTTCACATATACACACATAAGGTAGAACTACCCAATTCCATCAGTGATTCAAATCTGTGGTCTACAACTTTGTCCCAATTCCGTCAAAAAAACATGCAAATCCGCTTCAGATTCTGACAACAGTAGTTTATTAATGCTATTACAAGATAACGTGTAAATTAATGATTGGTGGATCTTCAAGTGCTATTAGATACATTGGAGAGTGGTATTGAGTTGTAAGAGGACGTTTATGAATTCAATCTAGTAGCAGTTGTGCAATTTCACTTCAGAAATTCACAGAAATTACAATTTTTATCAAAAAATTATAATTCCACTTGGGTTTGACTCCTGAAACAAAAGCACACCTCTGAAAAATATGTGTCTTTCCTAGAGTTGGCCCCAATATAGTTAGATTGCGAATCAGGGTGGTAATGGGTAGTTCTACCTTACCTCGCAACTGCTGGAATGCCCCCAATACATTCATTACATTCATTACAGTAACCCTATCCTGGGTCAGAAATAAGGTCAGAAATAGGGTCAGAATTCAGAAACAAGGAGATCACGGCAGTGTCTTGAAAAACTCGTCAAGAGAAGGAAGACTTTGGCGGCTGGTGTCCTTAACGCGTCTATTAGCTTACTATTCCACTTCCAGCCATTCACCAATGCCCACAGGACTACTAGGATGTACCTTTTTCCAACACAGCCAGAGGAAAATAGAACGCCAGATCAATAATGATTTAAGCTTTTAGTCTTTAAGAAGACCAGCAAAAGAATGTTACATTGAGCTGTTGCAAAATTGCACACATTCACAGGCAGAGGACGATACTAGCAGTCGTCTACCTTAACAGTAGGGCAACTCTCTTCGTTGCATTTGATCATTAAGTGAACAATCCGCATGAATGCAATCCGCAGCACTGCTGATCAGGAAAATTGAGAGGCCGAAGCCTTGTGCCCAGTCTAGTAGGGGTACTCAACACTGCGTTTATCATACATTGAGTATGATAAGAAACTGGTACAGTATCTCCCGCTTATATGTCAAGACAGGTATCTTACACAGAGATACATTGCTCAGAGCGAAATTTTGGTTTAGCCAATAGACGCTCAATCAAAACTTGCAACCTTTGAGCACCAGGACCCGGTCGGAGGAGACTAGTGTCCCCTCTCCTTGCACACGGGTCCTCGCCAACAGCACCACCTGTAATCAAATTCAACAATACATTACTCTCAGATACAGTAGACCTTGAGCTCGAAACAACCGAATGCTGTTGACCTCTCTTCAACACGACGGATAAGAAATCATAAAAAAAATTTGGAGAGTGAAGGAAAAGTAAGGAACCGACATTTTTTGGGCAACTCAAAAGCGAGCTTTCTAATAGTCGCAGAATCGAACATGGATACAAGGAACAACAAGTTTGATTCTTACCTATACACCAACCTCCTGGAGTAAACCTCCCTGGACCTCGCCCTAGCAGTTGCTTATCAATAAATGCCAGTACCGGATCCTCTCTGTCAAACTTTCGAGCAAAGGGAGCTCCACTTTTGGACATGTTCTGAAAATCCTTGAGGGTAAGGGACAGGGGATGTTGCTTTGGGGGATTATCCCACGCAATGTAGTGAAGATCATGGTTTACAGTAGTATTCTTGAAATCCTGGCTGTTGCAGATTACGGTGTGGAAATAACCCTCTGGAGACGATACAAAATTGGTATAGTACATGAGCAACACTCGAGGCAGATTGTCCCAACCCATAATCGTATACTCCATGAACGACCTTGAAAGAACCGTCCATGCAGATCCTGCAATTATAAAGAAAGAGCTTCAGGACCACGCAAAAACAAACCAGAAACAGCTGGTATGAAGGAAAAACTCTTGAGTGTGCATGCGTGTGCAACTTTAGATCTTGAGGAACTATACCAAATTATGCAATAGCTTACTTATAATACAAGCGTCGCATTTCATGAAAAGAGGCCTGGTAAAGACCAAACTCGTTCTTAGTCGAACAGCAGAAGAGGATGACTTGAACAGACCCATACTATGCAATGCACTTGGCTAATGTACACTAAAGCCAATAATTGCAACCTCACCTGTAAACAATCGATACGCTGTCGGGATTGCTCGCTTTTGAGTTGCCCAGAAAATGTCGGTTTTTCTGTTCATGTACAACCCCGGGTCGATAATGATAGGCTTTGCCCTTTGGAATCTGCATGAGACAGGACACAAAAATCATAATTAACCACAAGAATTTAAAGAGCAGCCCAAATGCAAGACCCTTACAAACTCAAGGATTTCTACAGGTGCCCACACACCATCCTACAGACAGAATCAATGAAGATAAAATCTATACAAAAAAGATGCTTAATGGCAAGTCAATGCAAGAATACGATGTACTTACTCTTTCCATCCAATATCGCTGGTGTGCTCAATGAAGTTCAGGTCACGAGGTAAAAATGAAAACACGTGTAGAATATCTGAAATTTCAATTCAATGTGTTACCACTAGTCAAAATGTGCACCTGAAAGATCAGGTTCTTATGGAGATAACATTAGTCGTTAATAATGACACGAGTTTCATTCCCTGCAACCAAATGTAAACTGAAGCTACAGTTCTACCATAGATTCATATAGAAACTGAAATGTTTGACACGACAATTAAATCAGAAACGGATGACGGCCTACATGATTCAACACAAAAGGAATGCTGTAAAACCTGCTCATACATTTATGCAAAGAATAAATGACTTACCGTCTTGGGTAGCCAACGGGTAATCTGAAGCGCTCAAATTGATGAACCAATCCCAGTCCTTGAATTTCTTCAGCAGTATTGCAGCACCATGGAGGGTTGTGGCAACCATTGTAGGGCCCCGGTACGTCACTAAGTTAGCTTTCCCTATCATAATTACATTTCCAACCTCTTGAAAAACAGGATTGTAGCGCACATATCTGGCTAACTCGACTCTTTCCTTTGGAGGAGCCTCAAGATCCAAGTGTAGTACATAGTAATTTCGCGGGTGATAAATTGCTTGTAACGTCCTCCGAATTCGCATCCCATCGGCTTTGTTCCCAGAGATTAGATAAGCAAGTCGCGGAGGGGCAGGTAGACTCACAGAGGGTTGTTCAACTAGATTATCCTCCACGAACATCGATTTCTCCTCCTTTTGTAGAAATTTAAAATATGAGCTTGTCGAAGGCTTAAGACTGAATGCGGCGATTAGAAATAATACGAGCGATATAGATAAGCTGGCGAACAGGGGTAACCGCCACTTCCTCTCCATCGCTGAAAATCCAAAGGAAGTATACATAATGTCGACGCTAAAGAAACCTCAAGCGAATTCTAAAATGCTTGGAACCAATTACCAATCCTACTCCAGATTCTACAACGCTCAAACCTGGAAGCCTACAGACTATCGATAATCTACGAATAACCCGCACAATTTCACAAAGTCGCAAAGATGGACATGCTGACGAAACATTTTAATGCTGATACATAGAACCCCCAGAGTAATAATCATCATCACCACGCGCCGGAATCTGCTCAAGAGAAAAATGCAAGCATTTGATTCCCGGTCGAGGACGCGATCCAAAAATATTAGGGTTTATCAGCTCCACAATTCACACCCCTGTCCGCAAACCACGAGATGCACCCAAGATCTCACAACTCACAACGCAACCAGATCTTAACCCCCCGCCGCGCCTCAGACCCCAAACCATAAAATCGACAAACCTTGTGCACAGGGCACGCATCCACGGCTCAAACTGCGCATTAACGACGCCAGCGTTGGAAGTCGCCAATGCAACGAAGTTTCCTTGCAGTTGCAAGACGAACTTGCTTCGCCTCGCTTTGGCGTCGTTGAACTTTGCAGAAACCCTCCGAGCTTGAGGGCAAAACCGGACCTCACGAGATCGAAACTCAAGTAGCGCCAGAACGCAGCGTACAACGCCAGAACGTCAACATCAAATGCACAACCTCCACGGATGTGTGAACAAAAACACGAAAATCAACGCCGTCTCGCAAAGTCCTTGGGCAGTTCGCAACCCGTTGGATCGGCGATCAGGATGCTTCTCACAAATGCAATGCAGCGAATGCGTGACCGCAAAAAAACATGCAAAAAAATCCGAGAGAGATCTCCACCGAATTCCCCGAGGACGCGGGGCGGAAGCAACAGACACTTCACTCTAAGTTATAACACCAGTCTTCTCAAGCTTGTCTGCCACTCCGAAGCCATCATTTTCGTAATAACCCTTTATTCATGAGATTTAGTAGATCTCTCATGCACCGAATAATACATAGTTTGCTGACATTTCGTAGATCTCTCTTGCATCGTGTAAAATAAAATCTAGTTCGTAGATATCTGTAGCGTTCAGTGAAAAGCAGTTTTTCTAACATCTCGTAGATATCACCACTATTAATTGAAAAGTAGTTTCCTAAAATTTTCGTAGATCTGTCTTGCGGTGGGTCAAAAGTCGTTTTCTAACATTCCTTAGATCGCTTTTGCAGTTTATGAAAAGTCGTTTACAAAGATTTTCGTGAATCTTTCCTGTATTAGGGGAAACATCGTCTTCGAAGATTTCGAAGATCTACCGTATTAGATCATAAGTGGTTTTCGGTCCACAGTACCCCTTTTACTTCAAAGATTTCGTAGTTCTTTCTTCAAAAGTGGCTCGTTCCAGATTTCGTAGATCTAATTAGTGAAGAAGGAAGGGGCTTTGGATCCACACTAATTTCTGTTTAAATAACCTGCTTCGATTTTGACGTACAAACCCACCTGACCCAACCCAGTTTTTTATATTCTTTTTTTTTCCGATTTCCATTCTGGAATTGGTATTTTTTATATTTTTTTTGAAGAAAATAGAATCTTGGGGGTCTGGTACTCTGGATTGACTTGCTAAGTTAAACATAGTTGATGTGAGATTCTGGCGAACCTTGCAGATGCCCCATCACTGTAGCGGGAATGTGGGTCCTGGTTCCAATGATTTTTAGCACTCGAAATTAGTGTAAGAGAGCATCTCCAGCGGGGCGCAGAATAATGGTCCAATGAGAAGGAAAATTGTCAGTAAGACTCCTCACATGCAATGCCAATTGGTAGTCTCACATGTAGAAAGAAATCTAGGGTATGTTGCGAAGTGTAATTTGATGTAATTTTGGCTTGAAAAATAAATATGAATGGCTTCTTTACAATATTGCATATTCATGTGCAAAGAAGTATTTAATCTCCTACATTAATCATAAATTCAGTCAAATTTTTTGCAACAACAAATGACTATACGTTTTATTCATTTGTAAGATTGGATTCTCAAATACAACTATACTGCACTCTCTACAAGTTGGCCATTTTTGTTTTACCCATTTTTCTTCCAAATTTTGTGAAAAATAATTAACTAAGTAACAATTTTTTGAAGAACCATAATCAATTCTTTAAAATGACACACGTGTCATTTTTTCATACAATGAAAAACATTTTCAAAAGACTTAAAAAAATTTATTTACACAAAATTGTCACAAGTGTTTAAAAATAGGCATAGGTGTTTCAAAATTCTACCCCCAATGCTGCAAGTGTTTCAAGGCTCAAAACTAAAGTGAATTTTGTTTGGCTAAGTCGTGGTCACTATAAACCACAAGAATATACATTGGCCTTGTTATGGTTCAAAAAACACTCCTTGCATTGGTATCAGACAAGTCTACATCAAGTACACCCACATTTTCACTATGAACCATCAATAACAATGACATTGTTTTGCTCTGGTTCTAAGACTACTTGGAATGTTTGGAGTGCAGTTTTACTAATATATAATATGCTTTTACAATAGTCAACTCAAATTTTTGCACTTAATTTGCTTTCAATAGAATTTTTTTTAATTTTATAGTAGGAAATTTGTCACTTTTTCATAGAAAACTTGCTTTTGATGCAGTTGTACCTTGCATGTTTAGAAGATTGTCTCAAGTTGTTTATCATGGGCATCATATCCAAATTAAAGGTTCTCTTTCTATGTAAGAAAGTAATAAAGAATTTGAAAATGAGTACATGGAGAGAAAATATTTTTTGAACAATATTGTTCCCTTCTTACTTTTAATTAGTGTAATAACTAATTGAAGATTCTAAAAAGATTTGCTCAAATCTCAATTGAAAAGTTTGAATATTTATTCTCATCAATGAACATAGATCAATTGCCTTATGATTATCATTATCCACTTAAACTTAATTTACTTCTAATTTATCAAGACACAAGTGTAGTGGATAAATGGCTAATTTTTAATAAATAAATAAAAATAAATGGAGAATTTTGTTAAAATGGTGGTATTCCGTGTGCCATTTTTAGACTGCTCGGTCTGAATTGTGAGAGTGACATCTAGGATTGTCATAGATTTATGACATCTTTGTCTTATATAGATTTCAGAAATCTAATAAAGATATAGATTTAATAACGTGCAGTTTGAATTGTGAAATTGACATCTATGACTGTTGTAGCTTTCATACATCTAGGAATAATATAGATTTTAGAAATTTAGGATTGTTATACATTTTAGACCACCCAATCTGAACTGTAAAAATTGCCAAAGTTGCGGAATTTCTGCCATTTTGACAAAATTGCCTATATTATAATTTTCCTTTCCACCTTGTAAACTTTGAACAATGTTTCAAAATTGGTGATTCATTAGATTGCTAAAATACTAAATGAAGGCATTAGGTTGTATAAGGTACTATTAAACAAATTGACTACTTTGAAAAATTCTAAGTGCATTAATTTCTGGTTTATGATTCTCTTGGATGTTGATTTTGAACTAGTGTAATGGTTGATGTTTGTGGGCCAAAGTTAATTTAGTTAGTGTTTCAAACTAGTGTAAATGGCTTTAATTTACAATTGAATTTTAGAATTATTAAATGTGTATCATTGTTGTCTTGGATATTTAAATTTTTTTCAGTTGCACACATTTATTTCCACACTTCACTAAGTTTATTTTTCTTCTTTGCAAAAATATTTATTCCATGTCATTGAGTATATAATTATAAATAATTATAGTATATTCTTGTCTTCTTTTCTTTCTCTTACTCCTAATTCAATTTTTTTAATTAATGTCCAATTCTCATTAAAAATTCTATTCATCATTATCTACTAAACTTTAATTTGATATAATATTAATTACCAATAATTAATGAATTCTCCAATGAAAATTTTCATCTATTGACAACTTCTATAAAATGTAAAAAAATATGATATAAAATTGGAGAGTCATTGTAAAGTCCATCAATCCAAATTAGACTTTTCATGGGATTGGGTGAATACTATGACTAAAATCTTTACTTTTGAAGCTATATGTATATGAATATATATATATATACATATATATATTTAATTTTTTTTAATTTTTAATTTTTTTTAATTTTTAATTATAATTCATTTATTTCTAACTTTGGGTGTAAAGATGATAAGATAAGAGAGGGGGTTCTTGGAGCACATGTCTACATTGAGATTGATATTGAGTTTAGCAAATTTTAGTACTCCATAATAGAAGAATGTGTTCTACTTGGTGAAGTCTACATTCCATTTGATGAAGATAGTGCTTCAAGTTGATGTGTTGTCTAATTAACTTCCCATTCCTTCCAAGATCAAATAGCCAAGTCTTACTACTAATTTGAAGAGATCAAGGTAAACAATATGTTTGTATAAAATTCCAAAATATCAATCTGGACGTTCATAAGAGAAAAGACCATTCAATGTTCGGGATATTTTTTTAATTTTACCAGCTATTTCCCTCCAATTCCCATATTGAATCCGTTTTCTAAGTACCAAACCCATTCTTTTACCCGTTATTTTTTACTCAAAATATAAATTTTATAGATTTTTTCAGATGTTGTCAAACTGCAATCTGTTTGTTCATTTATTTCCAAAATTCCCCCAACTAAAAATGAACTAACCGGCGATTCTCCCCAGAGCACTGGAGTAGACCGCGTTGCTGTCAAAGAGGAAAGAAAAAAAAAGCCAGGCATTCATCTGGAGAGTGGGGGAGTGAGGGTAGGGCCCCCTTCCAACACCTAACTTGATAATTGAAATCTCCACCAAACCCAATTATTGCAATGACCAGAGCTCCCACAAATCATACACTCAGGCCGGCCAAGGTCGCTGTCACCTAGGGCTCATGACTCCCCAGCCCAGCAGCATGTACAGCCTGGGTAGATCTTTGCTATCTACCTGTATTCTGACATTCTCAATCGTGTACAGTTGGAAAACATGACCTTTCTTTCTATTGGAGGACAGAGGAATCCAGGCATGCAACAAATTCAAATCATTCTTTTTTGGTGATTGCATCGCTTTCATGAAACCAAACCAAACAAACTGGAGGTCATTGTTGTTGGCTCTTTTCTGGTAAGGTAACAGGCTCGAGAATAGTTCGGGCATTAAGAACCACTCACCTGTAAAATGTACACGATTTGTACATGCTGTTTTTTATAGCCTTCACTGATGTACAAATAGTTTGTACAAATAGTGTACATTTCAGGGGTGGACGATTTTGGAGCCCTATGCCAGATAAACTTCAAAATTTCATAACTAATTTCCAAAAGCTCCAAAAAATATGAAACGACTTAGGTTAGATGCCCAAATCCACTTCTCTTTCTAGGAAAACTTACTGAAAAATATTTCAAGAAGTTCTGCCTTCCCCAAAATTCAGTTTCAGCTCTTAGAGCAGCTCCAGTGGGCTACTGGAAGAAGCCCGGGAACGGGGCCAACGGGGCCTTTAACGTGGTTTTGGCAAAAACCGCTCCCCAATGCAGCCGTTGTAGCCAACGGCATTTGCCAGGGCTCTTTACATGAGAGCCCCTGCTCGGCATTTTGGGTCAATTTGAAGAGCACGGAAATTGGCACACAATAACAAAAGTCTCCCCTTTTCAAGCCTTGTAACGTGTGCCAATTGATTGGAGCTCCTCTTTTGCATGAAACGTCTTTTTTTAACGTAGAATCTTTCTTCTTCTTCTTTTTATATTGCGGAAAGTCCATTTGAAGTTTGGCTTGCCGGCACTGCATTGGGGTCATTTTTTTCTAAAAGTTGCAGGCACGGAATGAGGTCCGCCTCCCTGCGCTTCAAAAGTTGAATACAGTAAGTTTTTCAGTGTTCCCATTGGGCTTGCTCTTAGGTGGGCAACTCCTGCTGGACCTGTTACCTTAAAGTTAGTGCCGGCTGGAAATCCCCAGTTGCTTGGTTTTCATGTTGCCCTGAATTCTTTCTCTGGGGAAAACATCCTCGCAGTACACGACAATCTTTAATTTTTAAATTCTTTAAATTTATTGTAACACTCATTTGACACTATTCTTGACACCGCCGCAGTGTTTGGAAGAGTCTCCATAAGAGTATTGAAAAACCACCGACCGATCTGTGTTTGGTGGTGTGGATATGCTTTATTTGGTAGTGTAGATATATAGAGAGCGGAGCCTCCAGTTTGATGGCGAAGCTTTATTTACTGGCAACCGATCTCATAACTCTTTATTTTTGTATGCCACCCATCTTTAGGGCCAGCTTACATGTGAGCACCTAGTGGGCAAAGAAAGCAAATGAAAGACAAGAATAGTGCCACCGATGATCAGTAAGTGTGGAAGTAGGAAAGAGAGTTCCACTTATATCAATGTATTAGACACTGTAGAAGGAGCATAAAAGTGCTTCCTATATTTCGACCTTGTTGACTCCTCCCACCCACTAATACATGTAAGGAGGCCCTTAGAGATCATTGAGTGAATGGGTGACCATCATTGGACCGGTTCTAACTATTGAGTTTACTGTCAAAGGGTTATTTAGAGGGCCTGCGTATCGATACTCAAGAAAAGTGACCCTCAATTTGTGACATAGAGGGCCTGCGCGGACTTTGTTTTTGAGGTCTACAACGAGTTGTCTACCCTTGCCCACACTCCCTACTTTAGAGACCCCTAGCCCCTAATCCATGTGGCACATCTCTAATAGCTCACAATGTTCTCAAGCATGGAATGAACGTTTCACAAGATCAAACAATGTCGTCATAGATATGTTGAATCTGCACTCTAAACTGTTTGAGCAGGCTTTGGCTTTTTTTTTTGGGCCCCGCTCAAATTCTACCTATTGCAAGGATCTAGGTGGAGGCCCTTCTTCTCGTGGGGTTCATGCGGACCCTCGAAGAGTGGTCGAGGCCACTTGTTAGGAGCAAGATTGAGTGCGGATACTCTTATTAGCTTTGGCTTTGAAACTTTGGTGTTGGCATATTTTGGTATGTCAATTAGGTCGACCCATTCCAATTGGGTCTCCCTACCTTCGAGCATCACCAACAATATTGCAAATAAGCTCATTTGGCATTTTTTGATGAAAAGCGTGCAATTAATACTTGGAGCTATCAAAATATTCTCTCTAGCACAACAAAAATTATTAAGAAAATAAATTGGAGTGGCAACTCTACCAAAACTAGTTATGTATTAGCCAAGACTACAACAACCAATAGAATTTGATAGCCACTAAATTATGTTTATTGGATTTGACAATGACAAATATTATTTTTTCAGCTTTTGCACATGAGGAGACCAACTTCCAACCAACGTTCACAGAAGTGGCTAAAATTTGTTCCATTGCTACTTAAAATGTTTAGTAGCTACATGTACTGTACATTGGAGAAAATCCTTGAAAAAGTTAGGTATTAGCCAAGACTACAACAACCAATAGAATTTGATAACCAACAAGCAACTTTTCCCACATTGGAAGTAACATCTATTTAGTGAATTTTGTGCTCGAGTACTCCCAAATAATCCTTTACAACTTGCAAAATCCTTTCTTTTCTATTTTTTTTAATACTAAGGTAATTTTGCCTATGATAGGCAGAATTTTGGACTAGCTTAATTCGGGCCAAAAAAATTCTTGTGAAGTACATTTCACGAGACACATGTAAGGTAAACCTGCCTATGACAGGCAAACCACCCATGACAGGCACCTACTGAACCCCCCCATTACAGTCTTTTATCAATCTATGAGAAACTTTTTCTTAAAAATGGGATGAAGACTGCATAAGGTTGATTTGTAGTTGTTATCAAAGCCTTGGGATATGGTTATGAAGTTATTAGTAACTGTTATGAACACTTACACCAATCTAGTCTAAAATTGGTAGTAAAAAGTAGTTTTTTTATTTCTTCATGTCATGTCCATGTTAGAAAGTCTTGTAGCCATCTTAGAAAATATTATGACTGTTTTAGGTGGGAAGATGACCATTATGGAAACAATTTTCTGCTGATTTGGGGTAGTCTATAGACTCTTTTGGGCTTACTGGACAGTACACTTCAAAAATTCACAAAAAATTCATTTTTTATCCAAAAAATAAAATTCCAGTTGCTTTCTTCATTTCTCACATGTGTCTTTGTATGGAAAAAAATTTGATTATTTTTGCTAATGGCAATACAACAAATTAGTCATTCTGCCTGTCATAGGCAGGTTTACCTTATTACTCATGAATTCCAGGGCTTGCATTAGGCTGGTCCAAAGTTGGGTTGTCCTAGACAGAGTTACCTTACTCACTCTCAAGGTAGTCAAAGTTGATGCCTATTTGTCATGGAGGTAGCAATATTGCACTAAAATTCCATAAACTAAGGTAGGTGTCCCTAAAAGTGACCTCAGTAACATAGAGGTTCATTTTACTTTCTTCAATGTACCAACATTGTACATTTCAAGAGGGGGTCGCTTATAGAACCCACTACGTTTCAACTTCAAAAATCTGTAACTAATTCCACAAAGGTCCGAAAATCATGAAACGACTTGGATTAGATGCCAATTCCATTTCTCTTCCTACTAAAATTGACCGCTGAAAATTGTTTCAAAGGAGTTTAGCTTCCCTGAAAATGCAATCAGGTCTTAAAAGGGTTGCTTTTAACAGCCTCCTACCTTTAGTTCTGGAATCACTGCTTCTTCCAACTGGCTGTAAGAGGCGCATTCAAAACAAGCCATGATTCATTCTTGAAAACAGTGCCCCTTCAGTTGTCTGTGTGCTTTTCTTGAGATCAAGTTTTGCCAGACCAGCTCGTGAGTTCTCATTCTGATCGCCGGCGCTTTCCAGGAAACCCCAGTGAAGTTTTTTAAAGCTCCGTCGGTCGGTCCGTCCGTCCGCCCGTTGGTTCTGCTGGCGCAACCTCCAAGGAAGGACACACACCAGCGGAACGGAGCGTTTGGTGATCCTGCATCTACCACTAAATAGTGAAATTAGGTTGCCTTTACAATTAGGTTGCCTTACCCCCCAAAAGTTATTGTGGAAGCCATCAAAGTCAAAAAGATCTCTACAAGTACTTCCATTTATATACATGGAGGTTCATGAGTTCCAATTACATTAAAAAACTAATTCAAAAGTAGTATTTTTTTGTATAGAAACAATAAATATTTAAATAGTGTGGAATGTCAAGAAATTAGTGAGGGGCAACCTAATTTCACTATTCAGTGTACCTTATTACCATTCAGTCGGAGCTAGTCCTCAAAGGTCCTCTCAATCAATAGCAGGGTTCTATTTTTAAGCTTCCCACACACAGACAAAGGTGCTGCGGCCGGCGCTCGGCGGCGGGGTTAACTTAAGGTTCGGTTTCCCCTTCCGTCTGCTTGCAGTAAGTGAAGTGCTTCGTCGAAAGCTAGAATGGTACTCGATCAGTCCGTATTTCCAAATGCACCTAGATAGTGGACCGATAGCTCCGTAGTAAATTCGGCAGTGGTGGTCGAGTTCCTTTTCGGGGTGGGTTTGCAGCCGGTGGTGACATCGGTTGATGAGATTGAGAAGACGGCTTTGAATTTGCAGCTGAGATTTGGAGGATGCTCCACTGGAAAGCAGGACGGACGTGACGAAGTGATCGAGAAGGAAAGGGATGCTAGAACTGTTGGGGAAAGGGCGTTTAGGGCGAAGTGCTCCAAGCTTACCTGGTGGGCTTGGGTTTAGGGTTCTTGTTCTCATCATGCTGCACGTTCTAGTTGCTCGCTCCTCGGAAGGGACTCTAAGAAACTCATGGAAAGAAAATTTGGCATGCAATGTGGAGCACATGTGTGAAAACATAATCGTTCCATCTTAGAGAGACTTATCAACTAAAAACTGCAGCATATAAAAAATAAATCAATGATGTTAGGATGGTTTTTATTGGTTTTGAATTTTTATAGGATATGCTACTTCATTTGATTGGAGTTTCACCGATCTAAGGCCGCCGAGGATGAGACCATGTGTAAGCCCAAATCTCATTTATCTTACATTGGTAGGATCATGAGATGGAGTTTATCTTCTATGAGTGCTCTCTAGTATGCTCATGTGTGTTAGGGTCTGTAGAAATTGTGATTGGGTCATGGGAATACACAAGCCTACGTAACTTTAATGAATATATGGGATGGTATAATGCTTTGTGCACTTGCAACTCCCCCCTCGAGAGTGGAATGGCTTATTGCATTTAAAGGATTGAGAAAATTGCACAAGTTTCAACTATGTGTAGGGATTTATCTCACCTAGGCTCTCCCCCAAAAGTCGAATCTAGTCAATTGTAGCTGGTTTTAGACGGTTCAGAAAATTTGGTTTTGTAGATATGCAAGCACAAATGAATTGTTTTTTCTGCTACATGTGGTTGAGTTTAAAAACTCAAAACCCTTCTTGAGAAAATTAAATGAATCAGATTGGATTGTAATTGAATTGGGATTTCAACACAATGTTTCAAATCCATGCATTACATTATGAGTAGCTTACTTATCAAATTTTGTCTCTCTTCTACCAAGTGAAGTTATGCCTAACAAGCCTCCCTCAAAATACACTACATCAATTCCTGCAGTTCTCCTTACATACAACCAACTAGGGCTTTTTTTATTTTTTTATTTTTTAGGAATCGCCAAAGTGGTGATACAAAATGTTATGGTGGTGCTCCAAATTTCAGCATTCATCCACATATAGGATACAAACTATCATATTCATACATATCACATTGTCTCTAATTCTATTTTCATCCATAATTTGGCGATTTCACCCAAGATTTTTTCTTACAAAATTTACAATTATGTGACAAAAAAAAATCACGATTGTTTGCCATTTTTTAGCCAAATTATTTTTTTTCTGGTGCAATCTGTCACTAGAAAGCCAAAGAAAAAAAGAGAAAAAAGAGAGGCCCTGCAACCCAAACCCAATCCTCGAAAGGTTCGTTTTCCGTTCGCGTCACGTCGGCGGCGCTTTGTGACTGTGCTCGACTTTCCCCATCTTCCCCTTGAGCCGCTTGACGACCCCGTTGCAGAGCTTGGCCACGAGCGTGGGGTCGTCCTTGAGGAAATTGGCGTAGCCGTGGATCTCCGAGACGTCCGTGTAGTTGTGGGCGACGAAGCCGACGGTGGCGTGCACGAGCTGGTCCGCGCGGCACTTGTGGCCCAGCAGGAAGTACTCGAACACGCGGTCCGGGTGGATGGACTTCATCAGCTTCTCCTGGCACAGGTCGTGCAGCAGCCCGATGCCGTACCTGTCCGAGGCGCGGAGCAGCTTGTCGGCGAGCTCGCTCATCACCTCCTCCCTCACGAACCCGGTGTAGAAGAAGTGGATGAAGGCCTCCAGGGCGGCGTGCTCGATGTCCATCTTCACCACCTGAGGGGTGGCCGCGTCCTTCATGGCGGCGAACATGGTCTTGAACGGCACGGATTTCCCCATCTGGAGGAACGAGGTCCAGGACACATGCTCAGACTTGGCCAACTGAACCAAACCTTGACAAAGCTTCAATTAAAGGACTCCAGAATTTGCGACAACATACAAGCAGTTTACATGGAATTTCTAGACCATGCTTAGACTTGGAATTGAACCTTAAAAGCTTAAAAGGACTCCAGAATTTGCAACAATAGATAAGCAGTTTAGTAGGCATATAATTTCCATGCCATGCGTAGACTTGGAACTGAACCTCAAAGTCTAAAAAGACTCCAGAATTTGCAACAATAGATAAGCAGTTTACTGGGCATTAAATTTAAGTTGGAATATAAGTTACTATCTGCACTAGATATTAATGGACAAAAGTCTTGAGGTCAAGTTAGAGTTATCGAAGAAAATCCTCTCCTCTGAACTAAAACAAGATTGACAAATCTTGTAAATCTATGGTTCCCTCAATGTGTGATGGGAAGGTGACTCTAAATCACCCTCCCTCTTTACACCCACATCACACCATGTAGCAATGGAGTAATAGGAGAAATGTTATGTAGTTGAAAGTTATGTTATGTTAGTGAAGTATTGAAAGCGTGAAGTGTTACTATTTTTTATGCAAGATAAGTAGCCAAGCCTCTACATTTTGTGCCCCATTAAAGTATGACAACTGGGGATTTATGGATTATGGTTTCGTATTGAGTTGTCTTTGATTTGTAAAGTTGTTCAATGGAATGGAATGGTTTACCCTTTGAAATATAAAGTGCAACTAAGCTACTTTGATGTCAATCTTCAAAAGCAAGTTAGAACCTTTCTTTTAGTTGCCAAGATTACGACTAGTCTTGTATGAGGTTTTACTACAAGCTTTGATGTCCATAGGGACCCTTGACATTGTAGCTTGGTACTCCAATACTTCCTTTTCTATTAGTGTAGTGATATAATAGTACAAATAGTCTAGTGGATAAGGTGTATTTCATTGAATGATGAAATGTTCTCAAAATCAAAAAGAGAAAGTGGAAATACATGATGAAATAAGTATAAAAACTCTAGGATAACATTAGAATTAGATTAGTTGTAAACAAAGCTATGCCACTTTTATTATTACAATAATGGACTAGAAAATGATCAATTATTGGAAGGTTGGATAGTTTTATTGAACATGAATTAATAAATACACCTAAAGGTGTCTAAATAAGCAATTGAACATTGTTCCTATTATCAAATTGCCTAATGTTTGGTTGGATCCTATTACAAGTCAAAAAGGTTATACTAGATTCCCTTCTTATGCATTTATTAGACACAAGATGAATAAAACATGAATTTTTCAAAGTGCTAAAAATAGGTGTTACTAAAATCGATTCTAAACATGTGAATATTGAGAGTACATTTGGGACAAGATGATATGCAAGGGTCAATTTTAGAAAGGGGTCAAAATTAGGTTCTTAGTTACCTAAGAATCAAATCTATGCCTACTTCAATTGATAATTTTGATAAACCTCATCAATCACATAGAATGAAGAAAAGAATGGACAATCTAATGCAAAAAAACATTCCTCATTCTATGAAGTGAGGTCTATCAAAATTACAGATTGAGGTAGCAACAAATTTGACTCTAAAATAACTACAAACCTTTTTCTAAAAACCAACCCTTGCATATTCTTGCCTGAAATGTACACTCTCTCTTTTGACCATCTCAATAATGCAAAAGTGACATGGGTTGCCTTCATCACTAGTAAGACGTGGCATCACGGGATTTGTCACAAGAAATTGAGATTCCGTTGTGGTTCCGTTTGTGTCTTACCAGTATGGATTTATGAGCGTGGACGAGCCTTCCGTCGTTAGCCTCCAAAATGACGTCTGTGTGCGGCGGCAGCATCGTCTCGGGGTCCCATGTGGTGATGAAGTTCTGCTTCTCCAGAAGCTTGTGCATCTGGTCTTGCAGGTCGTCGAGCTCGACACTGGAGCACATCCAAGGAAGAGAACTCGGCATCGGAGACCATCAGAAAAAGACTCAAGCCGAATCAGGTTGCTGCCGCATCCCAAACGGCTCCTCCTTGACAAGGATCTGCATTGTTTTGCTGCAAGGTTTTCAGATTTTGGGAGGTGCAATGCTTTCCAACAGGATTCTCAGTGATTTGTGCTTAACAAAAATAATTGTATTTACGCTGATTTCAAACGAATTTATGCAAGGTTTGCAACAAGCTTTGGGTGACATTAATAGTTTTCTTTTTGCAAGCGCATGAATTGTTTGTAAGGAATAAGTGCATTAATTGTTTGTAAGGAATTAGTTTGACTTGAGAGGTTACTTCACAAAGGACTTACATGGCTTCAATGAACAATTATGGCATGTGAAAGGTGAACTGAATCAACAAGGATAAAAGTTTTGCCCAAGGGGTGTAGGTTACTTTTGTAATCGCGATTCTGGTGGCTAGTTAGAAGTCACCAACAAGTATTTCATGATATTCAACATCTTTTGTTTGAAGGTCCTGGGCAAAATCACTCACACCAATTTTGTCAAGTCTAGTCTACATAGAATGAAAGAATAAATAAGTTCTTATCATTTTCAAGTGAGCCATTTTGAGCAAATATTGCTCGGAATGAATTTGCATTGCCTTGTCATCTTTAGGTGACACGTAGGATGTATGAAACAACACCAAATGAAAATGAGACTCTACAACATTATCAAATCCAAGCCAAGTCTTGCAAGCACAATTGATATTTTGAATTGCTACTCTCAAATGGCTAAAAGATGATGTTTGGGTTCCTAGGTAGAAGCTAAGGGAAGGCAAAGATTCACATATCTCATAAAAATTCATGAAGGCACTTGAAGTTGCCATATAACCCTAATGAGATGGGAGCTCACAAGCTTGTTAGGGTGCTAACTATCGAGCGTCTTTGGAATCCAACAACAAGTTGCGAAGTTGTTGTTCCACATCAACTTATAACAACCCTAATGTAAGTGCACCTCTAAAGCAATAGCAATGCATGAACTAAACTCCAGGTGAGGTGCAAAGATTGATTAGTAGCCTGTCGAAGTCACAAAATCCATCATCATATTAGGGATCACCTTGGTATTGTCTCTTCCAATATCACAAGGCAAGCTCATAGCTTCAATGCTTCAAATATGCATAGCCATACCAAACTCCAAAATACTACATTTATTCAGCATCAACAAAAAAAATGAATTAATAAGCACATAGACATATACTAATATCCATCCAAATGATTTCCTTATTTTTCTTCTAATGCAATAGGGACTTATTCTAATAGATCAATAGCATACTGCTACTTCATTGTCTATCCTCTAGTTTGTTTGTTTTTCAAAATGCAAATGAGAACTATCAAAAACAATTTTTTTGCCAAGGGGTGCATGTTACATTTTTGATTGTGTCTATTGGCTATCCAAAGGTCACCAATATGTATACCAAGCATATTCTACATCTCAACTTAATCTTCAAGTGTTTGATTGATTTTTCACAATTGTCAAGTTGACATTGCAATTTGAGAGGGTAAACATTTTGGTCTATTGCAAGGCCGGAAGATCTCATCAAATGAGTAGTAAAATCTCAATTTACTTCCAACTTGTGCTGTGGCTATACTAACCATTTTTTCTTTGAATTTTGTAAAGTTACAAGATAATTCATTCTCTACATACCATAACATTCAATAGCCTATGTAAGTTTGCATCCTTCGTTTTCATAAATCTATCTCAAAATCGACTCATTTTCTAAAGTTGAAATTCATTAAACAACACTCTTTTGCATCCATTCAACTCATGTTGGCTCATTACAATAAGGTAATCTACTCTTAAAAGCAACCTTTAAAGAGTTGATTGCATTTGGGGGGAAGCTAAACTCCTTGAAACAATTTTCAAATAAATTTTTGTAGGAAGAAAAAGGAATTGGCATCATCTAACCCCAAGTCGTTTCATTAATTTTTTGGACCTTGCGTCATGGGATTATAATTACAAATTTTTGAAGTCGAAACGCAATGGTCACTAAAAATGACCACCTCTTGAAATGTACACTATTGATACATTGAAGAAATAAAAAATGTACCTTTGTGTTAGTGGTTGCTTTTAGAGCACCCTACCTTAATATTAATAGCAAGATATGAACTTTAAGGAAATATTAGATAAAGGAGCAAACTTTAGAGAAAGATGGATTTGGATTCTTAGGTGCAGCAAAGGGCTTCTCGAGGAATGTTGTACATGCATCAGTGTTGACAGGAGGTAACGTAGATTCGCAATCATGTTCCGAGAGAGTAGCTGAATTCATGTTTCACGAAACTTTGGCCGGGGTAGCAGCGCTGTGGGTGGGGCTGTGGATCAGTGCCGCCCTCATCATTCCTGTCGCAAAACTCGCAAACTTCAAGGAAGTTTTCTTCTTCACCTTGGCCTGGAGTGATTTCTTCCTTCTCCTTTTCTTGGTCACTCTCAAGTCCGTGGATGACACCATCAACGATCTCATTGAACTGAAACAACAATTTAGTAATCCTCTGTTTCTTTTCATGTAGACTCATCACCACTCGGTAGGATGGAGGCAAGTTTTTCGTGCTGAAACAGGTGTAGTTTACTTGTCTATATTACTTAAGGTTCATAATTTGACATAAACAAAGTAGTTTAACTATACTCACTACTAGTAGTAGAGAGTTTTTGACTTGCCTTGTAATGATCCGTATCTGTACAAGGTTAATATGTACTGTACAATGTCAAGCATGCTCGATTAAAATAGGTCCATAAAATGTCCCTTTCCGAGTACCTCCTTGATCAAAATGTACCTGCTTTGCTACAGACATTACACGCAAAATGTTCTCCATTCCTTGATAACGAGGAGGACTACTTTAGAGTGGGATAGTTTCTCAAGCTTCGACCTTAGGAGCTAGAAAATCAGTGGTAAAGCCGCCTTAGTGCGATAGACTCCTTAAACGTGGACGACAGATTTGCCAACGTTCTCCCCCTTCATCAGGCCCACAAAAGCAGCTGGAAACTGCGCGAAACCGGAAGTCACGTGTTCCTTGTACTTCACTTTGCCTTCTTCGATGTAGGCGGTCATTTCCTTGATGTACTGGGCCTTGTGCTGTGCAACCCAGAAGGCCTCGATGAAGCCTTCCATTTTGATACACCTGCCCACCAGGAGGAAGAGGTTCTTCATGCCATACCGCTTCTCGACAGGCTGCATCCACCCACCACCAAATGAAATAGGCTACCCTCCCTTGCGTGAATCTCAACACAACAACCATCTGTTTGTGTTACATAACGTAGCTACGTCGACGGAAAACATAGACTATAGCCTACAGCATTGACACGACAAAACAAATATGATTGCGGTGGGGAGAGAAGCGGTATCACATGTATACTGCATCAGTAATTAATATGTAATTTTTTGTCAAGCTGTGCGCTGCATCCATAGAATATAACCCTGGCACTCTCGACCTAAGAAAACTTGACACATCTGCGTTGTTGTTAAGTAGCATTATGTTCAACGCCAGCAGGCTGGGACTTGAACTAGTTAGCTCCCCTCACCAGGTTGTATTGAGAGATGGCTCCACACACGGGAATTCGTGCATTCCTGTTGCAATGCGTCAACGCCACGTCCAAGGTCTCGCCTCCCACATTATCAAAGTAGATGTCTATCCCATGAGGCAAGTACCTGCATCACCACAACAGCTCATTAATTAAGCCTCGTTGATGCCAAGTTCATTCTCAAAAAGGTGGCACACAGTCACTAGTATAGTAGCCACTCAAATGCCATGCTTTCTTGCTTGCTTCCATGGTTCATGCAGCGCAAGTATTTATGTCTGTTCTCACTTTTTCAGTGTTGCGGACAGATCCTTCTCTTTCTTGTAGTTGAAGGCGTCATCGAAGCCAAACTCCGTCTTCAGCACTTCGACCTGCAATCGCCTGAGCAGGTTAAATTTGTGGCTAAATAGGGTATAACTATCACTATCAGTTTCCAAGAATGAACGAGCTACAGTATTCACAATCATAACAATACATACGATTGCTTCATAGGCTATATGAAATAGCACACGCTCTTCCAGTAGTGCAAACCCCTGGATGATCAATGCCAATTTTAAATTTTAGGTACCAAATCACCACCCGAAAATTAAAGAACAATCTCTCTTTCACATTGTGAGGAGTTTCAGATTTATTGACACCTTATCATCTGAACCAGCACTTCCTACGACACGGCAACCGTAGACTTTGGCCAATTGGCCCACAATCTGGCCAACAGCTCCTGACGCAGCTGAAACAAAGACTTGCTCTCCTGACTTGGGGTTCCCAATGAGTTTGAAGCCAATATATGCTGTGAATCCAGGCATCCCTGCGCAACAAAATTCAACCACAATGAGTGTGAGGAAGAATCGGAGGATCCTAAAATTTATCGAAAAAAATAAATTGGCATTCAGAAAGAAACTACGTAGCTTACACATGGCATAATTGACTGCACACGTCTCCCTTTCTTCACAACACGAACTGCACGTCAAGCAATCAATCAAAATGGTTGCAAGAAATTTTTATTCCTATTGCAAGAAAATGTTGACTCCCTTCTTACCAAGTATGCCAAGGTAGTAGGAGAGTGGCGCTTTCGATGCATCCACCTTCTGAATGCCGTTCCCGTTGGAGACTATAACGTATTCTGAGAATTTCACAATCCCTTCCACCGTATCTCCCTTTTGAAAATCAGGGTTGGCAGACACGACCACCTCGCCAATGGCGCGACCCCATATGGGCTGCAAGAGAATCCACACACAAGAAGGTTCGGTCCTTCAGGGATCGGAAACTCAAATGTTCAACACAATTTTGGATCAAAGCATTGGTGACTTTCACTGTTACACACGTTTGTCTTACTGCATAAAAACGTGCATATTTGAACACTCTTTTGCAGTTGTAAGAATTCATTCTTCTCCGCTTAAAATCCTAAAGGCAAAACAATCCTTAAGAAGGTTGCCATTCTCTATATAAAATACGCATGGCACTTCATGATTAATGTGACCAAGATCTATCTTCTTCACTTCGCATTGAATACCTTCCATCTAAGATTGTAGACAAAAAGAACTCGGACTCCTTTTCCAAGCGTTTTGAGGGAACTCCCTAAGCACGATACGCGTAACATTCTACAACGAACTATCACGCATCCTCAAAAGTAGGGCCGATTCCAATCCTGTTTTGATTCTTTGTCGTATCCTCGTATCACAAAAACTAGTGGAAACATGATTTGCGTAGACCTAGGTAAACAATTCAATCTTTACTCAAATTTCACTCAAATTTCACTGACTTCACAATCCTCTCAATCTTCAAAGTGGAACTCAAGGCAATTGAAGAAGCGGAATCAAAAGCCTGTGGGCAGACTGATGTCAGACCTTTCCAATGGCGTAGCTCCCAAATCCGATTTCGTTCGCCGTAGACATGAGTTCACGGTAATAAGGCTCCACGCCCAGAAACAACAGCTTCACTGCGACGTCATTGGAGCCCGGCTGCACCACCACTTCTGTCTCCGTCTCCTCAACTCGAAAGTCGGTCTCCTTCACCATGGCCACCGAATTTGCTGCCAATACAATCTGCTTGTGCTTTACCGTGTCACCCGCCATGCTTCCCAACTTCTACTTCCTGCACAGGCAGACAGACAGACAGATGCACACAACTGACCATTAATTCTCCAGCAGCTTGGAGATCGAACTCACTCGGATTTCACATTCCAGTGTGGACAGCGTGTATTGGGCCACGCGGAGGGCCAACGCCTGTCCTTTTTTCTGTCTCTTAGGAGTACCTCCTACCTGCAAATGAGATGATTCAAGATTGCGCACAGCACAAAAGAGAATCAAGATGTCTTCGTTTTGTTGCTTTAGGGACCACCCAACTGAGTGCAATGATCCAGCTCAAGATGGTGCACAAAAAGAATCTAGGTGTCTTCTTCCTAAAGGGTTTGGAGCCTCTCCCCTGCACAAAAAGAATACTGGGTTTCTTAATCCTCTTGTTGCTTTTGAAGCCTCCCACCGTCCTGCGATCAGCTTCAGATTGTGCACACAAAGAATCTAATTGTCTACTCTTCTGCAGTTCTACCTTTCGGTCCTTGCCACCTAAGATAAGCCCAAGAATGCACAAGAAAAGAATCTAGTCTACGTCTTCTTCTTGTTGCTTTCAGTACCACTCACCGTAGAGAACTGAACCTCCCGATTGTTTACCAAACAAATCGAGAACAATTCTTATTTCCAGGGTGTTGAGGAAGCTCCTAAGCCTGAAAGAATGTATTGCACGGAGCAAGGCAATGGAAAAATGCATGCACAAGTGAAAGATTAAGCTGAAGCAGAGATCCTTACGTGATGGAGCTGCAAGGAAGAGGGGCTCTCTCGCAATCAGGTATGCCTGGCAATCGCTTCAGCCGTTGCTGGCGAAGAAAAACAGAGCCTGGCGGGGAATCAAGGTTCTGATGAGAGACTGGACTTGGAGTGTGAGAAATTCATTGATGCTGAGCTCATGCAATGGTACGAAAAAAGGAGACAATGAAAGCATGGCTGCCAGGTGGAGGCTCCCAAGCAGAGGAAACTAAAATAATCCGATCTGGCAATTGAAACACTTTCCTGAGTGATTACCTGATTACCTCTGCCAGGCAAAAGAGATAAGGTAAGGTAAAGAGCCCATTGTGGTTAGAATTAGGAGTTTGACCTCATGTGGTTGCTGAAATTTTTCAGTTTTTTTTCCCACAATAGTGCAAGTGTGAGAAACAGCAAGAGCAATTGAAATTATGTTTTTTTTTGACAAAGTATGAATTTGCTAAGAATTTGCTATGAACTTGCTATGAATTTTTGAAGTGTCCCAAAGAGTTTGTAGACTACCTTAGAATCAACAAAATCTGAATCCATTATGCTCATTTTGCTCACTTGAAGCAGTCACAATATTTTCTAACATAGAAGGCTTAAAAAATAAATTCTCACAATGAATTTACATTGAAAAGTTGGAAGTTCCTAATGAAATCACTCATCACTCCATTATTGTCATATAAGACATGCATTGAAGCTAAAATCTCACAAACTAAAAAAATCCTATAAAGGGGTCATTCTCTAGCAGGTCTTTTTTTTTGGACTTGTGTCCCCCTTGCTGGCTTCACTGGAGAGGCCAGTTTTTGGAGGGTGAAGTCAAACAAGTCAGATTTCTGACAGTCTAACGAAATTTTTGCTCGAAAAAAAGCCCTGTTCTTTAGGTGTCTACTATGGGTCATCTAACCACAATGGATTGTTCTACCTTAAACATGTCTATGTTAGGGCAAAAAGCCCATGATAGACACCTAGGGAATTATCCATTACACCAAGTATGCTAGACCGCAAGTGCAGAGATGCACATTGAATAGGGGAATTAAAGGGACTTATTGTAGAAAACTATAGATGTTTGAAACATGATGTACAATCCCCCGACACTTCAATAACTATTGAAGTAGATATTCATAATTATAATGTGTAATGTCGATTAATTAGTAAGGATCCCCGTAAAATCCCTATTCAGTGTACCAATCTTGAACCTAGTTGTAGTTATGTACCTACAACCATTTGAAGGTGTTTTTAACATATGTACCAATAACATGAGAACATTATAATATGGAAAGAGTCTATAACATAATATAGACATCTATAACTACAGAAAGTGTCTAT
The DNA here is from genome assembly GCA_951230915.1 of Antitrichia curtipendula. NCBI lineage: Eukaryota > Viridiplantae > Streptophyta > Bryopsida > Hypnales > Leucodontaceae > Antitrichia > Antitrichia curtipendula. The sequence goes on along the minus strand of OX579639.1, from coordinate 22,801,788 downwards.
AATATAGACTCCTAGGCTCATGGACCCATAGATTCTATGCTCACATGCTAGCACTCCCCTCCATTACACTCTTGCACCAAACCCATGTAGTAAGAGACTTTTTTCAATAAATGAGATTTGGGTTGCATTGGGTTGAATTAGTGGACAAAGTTGATGTCTTGGATGATGGTGATGGAGTAATTAGTGATTGCAATAGAAACTTATATTTTTTTTAGTATAAGTTCATCAAAAGAAGTAACTTTTATAGGTCTTTAAATTGTGGCCATGTTAGGAAGTATTGTGACTCCTTCAGATGAGTATGATAGCCATTATGGATATACTTTTTGATGATACTGTTTTAGGATAGTCTAAAGACTCTTTTGAACCAATTAGGCAACATACTTCAAAAACTCATCACAAATTCATACTTTGTCATCAAAATAAAACTTTGATTCTATTGTTCTCCTCATTACTTACATCTAGCTTTTTGTGAAAAAAAATCTAAAATTTTTCAACAATGCCAATGAGGCAAACTAGTCATTTTGCTTGTTACAAGCTATAGTTACCTTTTTCATTTGTTGACCACTCAAGGCTATTTGCATAACATTCTTTTGAATAATAGGCGTCTTTAATGAATTTAGAATCAAATGTTTAAAATCCAGTTTTGATAGGAACCAACCACGTGGGAAAAAATATGACAAAAAATTGTAGTTATTCTTGAAATCTAGCTTGGACAAGCTTGCATTTAAGATTTTCTACACTTAAAGGAGTCTTTATTCACAATAAGCAAATGGGCTTTTGCCTTTGAAAGTTCAATAATGTCATGTATACATTTTCATCATAAAAAGGTCATATTTGTGAGGAAAGGTGACTTACAAAGTATTTGAAGTAATCACACCTAAATAAACATTCAAATGAGAGTTTGAGGTTTTGAACATGGTTCCTATTGTTGAACTCTAAAAGGCTTTTATTGGGTTGTATAGATAGTCAAAAGAAGATTCTAATTCCTCTTAGATTGCATATTTGGGACTCCATGAAAATAAACTACAAATTTTCAAAGTGATGAAAATAAGTGTATCCAAAATCAATTCTAGACTCCGATGTATCAAGGTTGTGTAATTCAAGTAAGAATTTAATAAATGGGGCGGTTTTTCTAAACAAATTATATGCAATTACTTTGGTGAAGTAGAACTATCTGAAGCCATTCATTTAATCTAATAAGGGCATTGAAGACTATAGCATTCAATGAATGACTTTCAATGCAATTGTAGAAATGAAAAATGCACTTATTTATCTAAAAAACCGATCATTTTTTGGTTGACTATCTTAGAGATAGGTCTCTTCCCATTGTCTTCCCATTGGTGATAGTTAGCAAAGCTAATAATTTTCATACTATTCTTGGATGTAAAATAAGTCCCGATTTGTCATTTCAACCACTATTAAGAAATCCATTCATTGGACACCCGTTTTTATTAGTCCTCCGCAGTGTCTTTCAATTTGTAAGAGATTCTAATACTATAGAACTCCTATAATGGAACAGGTCCAGGACCGCTTAATAGTATCACTTTAGAGAGGGTCCGCACTATGTAGGAAATTGTTTTTGTGATACACGTGCCACATCTTAAAGCCATGAGGTTTGTTAAAAGCATCTCCAACAATACACGTCACAATCAACGCGCCAAGTGGTTTAAAGATTATGTCAGGTCGGAGGAAGGGCCCAGTGTGTTACCATTGCCCCAGCAACAATACTCGAAGTTCAACATTATGTCAACAAATCTTGGATTACGAGGGGTAGAGTTAATTATTAGCTAGAATTCAACACGTCCAAAGAGTTGCAACTGGTCACAGTTCTTCAAAGTGAGAAGTTCGAGGCAAAATTTTACTACTCTTGTCAGTAGCACGTAGCATGTCAACCATGTAAGACACTGCAGGATAAAGTGCTGCCATGGATTTTTGAAGTGGCCTCCACTAAATATTGACACAAGATGCAACTAGTGGGTCACTAAAAACTCCTTGGGCACGTCAAACCATGTGGCGCGTTAGTGTGGCGAGCCCCAATGGAGATGCTCTAACAAAAAAAAAATTCTTTTTTCTTGACAAGGTAAGGTCCACCACTTATTGCTTCGCCTGCTCTCATTGAGTGCTACCACTTATTTTATTCTAGAAGCCGGGACCGCTCTGACCTATTACATTATGAAATTTTAGAGCATCCGCAATGTGTACTCAACATACAAGCGTTGCAACGGTAAATGGTGGGCCATTCCACAAGGCCGTGAAAGTGCTGGATTATTCTTTGGAAAAATTGACTCAATTCAAAGCCATCAATCCCAACGTCAAGTGAACTTTTTCGCATTTATAAAATAAAAAATAAAAAATCTTCATTAAAAAAAAGACTTTTCATTGAAACAAGGGAAGGTTGAATTGATTGGCACGCACAACAATGCGGAAAAGGGTTGACAACAATGAGGTCATGGAAGTGGAGTTCCCAATGACGGTTGCACTGGAGCACATGTTTAATTAGAAATTAATCCAAGCCCAACACAATGCTGATACTATTCAGGTTCCCAAGTGCATTGCAGATGCTCTTCTTCACTCATGGAGGGTGCACTTATAAGAGCATCTCTGCCCATCTTGTGAAACAAATGACTTGTTGCCACCGCCTCGCAAAATTGCCCCAGGCACCCGTCTTGCACAATGGATGAACTTGTTAAGAGGCCCGGTCAAAAGCCTTTCTAGTGGCTTGCAAAACCGGGCTCTTTTGCAAGCCAAAGGTCGGCTCACAAACCAGCTTGCAAACCGCATGAGACAAGCACCTTTTTGCACTTTTTCAACAAACGAGAACTTGCTTGATCCGTGAATGTGGAGTTGTGGACATAACCGATTGGGTAGGGATGGCCTCTTAAGATGGCTGTGGGTAGGGCGGCCCATCTTCCCTGGCTTGCAAACTGGATTTACAGGCTTGCAAATTGGCTTGCATTTTGCAGGACAGGTGGTGATGCTCCCAGAGTTCCTCCACTGTACAAATGGCACCGTCAGTGATCTCTGCGGCTGTTTCCGTCTCTTCGACGGTGCTCTCGGAGTCTCGGCCATGCTGCGAGTCGGTTTGGTCCATCATCCCCCAAAGGAAGGAAGCTCCTCGGCAGCCCCAATCCAGACACGTGGATTCTTTACTTTCCCAGTTGCACGTGCACTGCCGACCCAAAGTGCCGATGTGGGGTTGAGGTTGCCCATGTCAGGACTCAGGAAGATGAAGGAGAAGGAACGGATGAAGGAGATTCTTGATACGTGCCGGTTTTCTATTCAAAATATCCGCTTTTATTTTTTTGGTAATGTTTGAAATTTAGTGGCATGTGGCAACCAATGAAATGAGGCAAGTCACGGAAGCAAGTCTTGGAATAGGTGAGACTGAGGACACAAAAGGAGAAAGCTTTTAGAAAAATGAGTAAGTTGGGTTGGTTTGATGGGAAGGAGAGCGAGCTTGAAAATCCTACATTCCATGACTCCGGTTCTTCCCATTCGTCGAAAGAGAATGGGAAGAACCGGAGCTCCATATCGAAAATCAAGTTGTGAAAGTGTTCATGGGGGATCCCCTGTGCCCCGGTTGGAGAGCGGGTGGGGTCTTTGCATGCGAAACAGACCCTTAGTAGGTTGATCAGTTCTCATGTAGGTGACAGCTCACGTACGGCATAAGTTGCTGGAGCAGTAGAAATGTCTGTGAGTTGTACATTGAAAGCCTACAATGATCACAACATGTACATTGAAAGTCACAATGATCACTTGGGACCAGATACATTGAAAGTCACAAGTGATCATTGTACACATTGAAAGTCACAAAAAAAATTCAAAATAATTTCTTTTTTGAGAATGAAAGTCTGGAAAAATATAGAATCCTCTTCATTTATATTTCTGTAGATGGGGATAAATTTTTTCCAACCTTCTCCATGTTGCACACAGGCCAAATTGCTTAAGTGGTCGGAAATGGATGATCTCCTTTAGAAGGAACAATTTCTAAAGTTTAAAAAAAATTCCAATTGCATACATAGGAGTGTGTGGGGACCATGGAATATGCAATGACTTAGCCCTTAACCCTTAAATGACGGGCCAGCCGCCGTGGAAATCATATGTTTTGGTACAGTATGAATTGTTAGCTTAAAAAAATGCAAAAGCACACATTAGAAGTCAAGCTACTGTAGAAGACCTTACCTTTTCACACAAAATTTGGAGGATGAATAGTTGTACTTCTATCTTGCATGGAGTGATTCTTTGTCATTCATCGATTGAAAAACGTCCTCCATGATGTTTATAGGCTAAACAACAAGCCGGTTACTATATAAATCATTTGTTTGAGTACTGTGTAAATTGTTGACTTAAAAATTTGAAAAACACTCATTGGACGACAAACTATTGTAGAAGATCTTTCATTTTCACACAAAATTTTGGGGATGAATAGTTGCACTTCTGTCCTACATGACAAGATATTTTGTCATGCATTGCCCAAAAAACATCCTCCTTGTTGTTTATGGATTAAATGATATCTTCTATAGGATGGCATTGGCATTAGGAGTTGCTTCAATAATCAGTTGGAACTTAGGACTATTTAATCCTTAAACGACGGACTAATGATAGTGGATATCATCCATTTTAATATTGTGGGAATCATTGGTCTAAAAAATCTAAAAGCACTCATTAAAAGTCAAAGTATTGTAGAAGATCTCCCATTTTCACACAAAATTCCAAGGATGAGTAGTTGCACTTTTGTCTTGCACTAAGAGATTCTATGTCATCCATTGGATACTAAACATCCACTTCGATGTTTAAGGATTAAGTTATAGAGATGTGGTGTGGACAAAACAATCCAATCTTTAATTAGACTGACATTTTTCATAGAATCAATCCTCCACCCAATTTAACCTTTAAGTGTTGACACAAAAGTTTGGCATTTGAAGGATGATGGAGAATCCTTCTAGTAGGATAAAAGTGCAACTATTCATCCTCAAAATTTTGTTGTGAAAATGGGAGGTCTTCTATAGTAGTTTGACTTCCAATGAGTGTTTTTTTAATTTCTTAAGCCAATGATTCACATGGTGATTAAAAGGAATGATTTTCAAGGTCCCCCATTTGTCCTTTGAGGGCTAAAAGATGTCTTGTGGCCAATTTTTGTCCAATGAATAATAGAGAATCCTTCTATGTAGGAAAGTAGTGTAACTATTCATCCTTGGAATTACAATAGTTTGACTTCCAATGAATGCAATTTGGCGTTTTTGTAAGCCAATAATTCATATAGTTCTTAAAGGGATGATTTCCATAGTCACTAGCTCATCTTTTAAGGATTAAAACTAACTATATATTTTGAAATCTGATAGAGGGGGAAAAATGTACTAAAATTTGAGGTATAGACAATCGTCCATTTGCCATCCTTTTAATCCATCCAAGCATAATTTGTATCTAAAATTCCTACTATGGTCAGCAACATCCAATAACATTTTTTGGACTCTAGATTGCTCTCTAGAAACTGAAAGTGGTTTAAATCAAGTGAGCATCTTGTGGATTGAGAATGAATTCACACTAAATTTGTAGTAGATTAGTGGTGGATTTAAACCAAATTCAAAAGTCTTCTAATCCTAATTTTAATTGATTATTTCTAAATGTTTTTACTATTGTTTCTTCTTTTTGTTTGATATGCCTCAAAATTTAATAACTTGTCTCTCTTTTAGAGCTTTTAGAATATGTAGTTAGTTATAAAATTTGGTGAAGTATTGACTATGTAGAGAAGCATTTCAACGAAAAATAAATCTTTTTATCCTTCTCTAGAAGAATAGCTCCAGAAGAATATGGATTCTTTATTAGACACAATCTTGAACTGATGACAATCCTATCAAAGCCATGTTTATCCTTCTCTAGAAGAATAGCTCCAGAAGAATATGGATTCTTTATTAGACACAATCTTGAACTGATGACAATCCTATCAAAGCCATGTTTTTACTTGATTTGTTTAGAAAGTTTTTACTTATATGTGATAGTTCTCTGTTGTAATTGAAATTATTGTAGATGGATGAGTGGTCCCAATAGATATCTATAAAACCATTAGAAAAATGACCAAATTTTGTCAAAATCTAAGACATGTCATCATAGAATGGCAATCTAAGACCATCCAACATCTCTCATTTGGGTCATTTAGTTCAACAACAAAATATCTTGGATGGACTTAGAATAAAGTTTTATTACAAATGAATACAACACATCCTGACAATTAGTTCACGATTGGTTTTACAACCACCTACCATAATATGGAATATATTATGGATATCACTTTTTAAGACCAACCTAAAGAATATAGGCACTTCGAACCCTACGCTAACATCCACATAACCATGGGGTGAAATACAAAAACTAAGATATATACTTGAAAAAGAAACTTAATACCAATAAACAATTAAATAAGGTTTTTATTAACAATCAACCTTAATTTTTATTCTATCTTGTTGACAATTCAAAAAACAACTCCAATGCATCTTGACATTCCTATTATTGAACACCATATGAATGAACTACGAATTTTCAAAATACTGACTACATGTACATTGATCAACTCCAGACTTGCATGCTTAGGGCATGCACATACAAGAAAAAACAAACCTCTTTTTGTGCATCCTCACTCAATGCATAACTAAAAATTATTTAGATTGTAGGTGGGCCCAATTTGAAGCAATTTTTTTGAAAAGTAGTATATATTAGAGTCGAAATTAGTTAGGTGACCATTATTACACCTCTGTAAATGCATAAAACTCTCTTAATGCATAGTCCCAGCGCCATACACTAACAGAGGTTTTCCTGTATTACACAATCTATGCAGGTGGATGCTGCTGGAGTCGATTTCAGCTCAGTCTGCAACAAGGATTGGAATACTCATCCCTTGTGACGTTCTTCTGCAGAAGTGCAAAGCACACAACCTTGAGCTGCTGCTCATAACAGTCAATCCCATAGAAAATCCTAAAGATTTTACACTAATAAGATTTACACAATCAGTGAAGTGACTTTCTCTGTGACGTTTACAATATACAAAATTGTGATTGATCTAATTCAGGTGAAATCTAACATCTGGAATGTAAGAAGATTGCTGAATACAGCTATATGGTTGACAATATCCAGTAGTTTTCCTGATACTGTCATCAAAGGATCAACTCTACACTATGTTAATAAATGGAAAAAAAAACAATCACTAACTGGTGGATACCAACATGAAGCAGCATTGAACTTCACGAGAACACTATTAAGGTACCTGCAAAATCATTCTAAACTAGAACAGGTCATAATTTCCTGCTGTAGAATGTCATCTTTTCCCACCCGAAGCTCTTGGAAACGATCCGCTACTTCTCTGCAGAAAAACGAGGGCACGCCCCTTGTAAATACAAAATGATCCTCAAACCAAAATCAGGATTCTGTTTGAAAAGGTCTGTCTGATAAATCACGAAGATAAAGCAGGAGTTGAAATATCTGAAATGGCTGGACTGATTAGCCTTTGGTTGCACGTGGCTAGTATTGGTAGTCTCCATAAGTAATGTCAGAGCTAATTCCCTCCTCATAGATAAAAATATTATGTTCACTCAGATTTTTGAAATCAATTTTGAAGAGACCCTGGAGAGGAGAGGACGTTACCGTTCTTGAAGCCAGCATGTTTTTCCTCTTTTGATACTGGTAGGCTTTCTGTTCAGCTGCTTGTGCTGCTTTAAGCTTGCGCATGCTAGGCCGATACAGCAACAGTGTTCTCCCCATCTTACCCACAATTTGAGCTCCAGTTTCGCCCACCAGCTGCCTCGCGGTGTCATCCAACTCCTCATCCAGGTTGTCGAGTACCCTAATCTGAAAAGGTTTCAGTACACCAAAAGCAGATTTAGTGCACACTTAACAGCAGTAAGGAGTACAGATGATTCGTCATACTCCATCCAATTCAGAAACCCACATCCACAGAGAAATATAAAGTGAAATGAAAACGAACACTGGTAAATAGGCCGGTGAAACCATAGTTATGAAAATGATATAATTCAAAATCAATTCAGTTCAAAATTGAGAAAGGTAGTGAATCCTTTCTCGAGGGAGAGCTCATGATCATGCCATGAATAGGCTATAAGTGGAGTATATTATCAGTGAGTAGATATTTAGAATCTAGTGAATATAACAAAAATACAACATAAAAACTGTGTAACAATGGAAGAGACAGTCTACACAGTTATACTCACTCTAAGAGCAAAACTTTGAAGATTCATAACTTATTCATACCAATCCGAATGAGCCGTACTTTAGTGCGTCAGAATCTTTAAAACATGGGGATAACATGACATTAAAAATAAAATGAAATGAAATCCACTCTAATAAGAGAAACCACAAAAAACTGATGAAAGCCACCGGGTGTACGTTCCCGACCTTACAGGGTTTTAGAATGTGCCACAACAACGAAAGAATAAAAGCCGCCTTGAAGAATTGGGGTTTTAAGAGTCACCTTGACAAGTTCATTTGCTTCCAACGCATCACTGATAGCCGTAATGCAATTCGCAGTCAACCCCCATTTCCCTACCTGCAAACCAGACCACCACATAAAAACAGGGTTCCAGTACTACCTAGAGGAGACCTACAAGCTGCTTCCCGACAGACATTCTTAAAATGGGACAGGAGTTGCATAGAGATCCCTACCGTATTCATAAAAACCAAATGTCAATGACATCAAACCCTGCGGAACCTATTTTTCATAAATTTATCAGACCCTAAATACAACAGCCTTATCACAAACCCATATTGCTCTGCTTGATTGGGTTTGTAATTACAAGAGTCTTCAAAGACCACTCTGACACCAGGATTAGGAGTCTCGGTCTTGAAACCATGAGGCCTGGAGGGAAGAAACCCTAAAGTATAACTCCTCTAGGTTCCTCTATAATAAATAAAAGTCCTTACAATTTCACAAATTTTGAAATCTCCTTCGCATACCATTGTATAAGAGAGAAAAATTCATTACCAAGGGAGAAATTTGAGAGAAATGTGAGAGAACATATGAGAGAAAACAGACCTGGTGGACGCAAATGTCATTCCCCAATTTATGAGCATAAGCGCGAAGCTCCTTCTTCTCCTTCGTCCCCAACAACCTGAACGTCCTCTTCACTTTCGCCCCATTAGGGTTTCTACGCGGGCTTGTTACCGCCTCATCCTCTTGCCCTAATTCCTCCTCGTACAACGACAATGCATCCTCTTCCTCTTCTTCCTCTTCTTCTTCCTCCTCCTCTGTAACTCCACCTGGAGCTCTCCCCAGCCGAGACTCCACAGGAAACCTTCGTAGACAAGGAGATAAAACCCAACCAAGCGAAGAAGAGGGTGCGACTATGCGGAGGCTCACGTTCTGCGTGGTGGAAGAGGAAGAAGATGAAAGTTGCAACCAAGGAGGGAAGATTCGGTGTTGCAAAGAGGCTGCAGTCATCGTCATCGCTGCAAACCCCACAACACAAATGGGTTGCACAGATTCCAAAGAGACGTCGTTGTTGTTTTTTCTAAAACCCTAAACCCTAATCCTTACTACGCAACAATTTTTGCAACAATTTGGCGACAATTCGGAAATCAGAAGCTCAGAGGCGGTCCTGATCTGAAACTCAAAATCCTGAGTGGCTCTTTGCTGCAGAGTCCACGGTGATGAGCATACGGTGATAGGTGACTGGGCAATCGGTGATAAAATCGCACAAATAAGCAATTCAGCATGGTTCCCATTATTATATTGGAATTCTTTTTGTGGGGTCCTGTTGGTAGTGAAAAGGGGATTCTAAATTCTCTTAGAATGCATTTTTTGGACATTGTATGAATAAATTACAAATTTTCAAAGTGCTGAAAATAGGTGTTCCTAAAAGTGATCATAGACTCTTACGAACACTGGGAGTACATTTTAGGCAAGAATTTGTAGTGTGAAATGGAAGTGCATGATTTTAGGTGTAGTTATCTTGCGCTATATATGGAAAACATGATTTTCTAAGATTGTGCTATATATAGCTATATTTATCAAAATGAATTTACTTCATCATTTACTATGGTATATTAAAATTACATAACTAATCATTGTAATTAACAAAACAAACAAATAAACTCATTTAATCCCTAAAAATCCAAGGGGTTCGGACAAAACACAAATGTGTTATAAAATATAAGTTTTATTACTTTTTTGAAGTTTGCATCAAAGAAGATAATGTGAAGCATGAAAAGTAGAAAGTATCCATACGGTCAAAATTATAAAAATATTTTTAGATTCCCTTCAAATGTCACTTCAAACATTCACCAAAAATATTATTTCTACCTTTAGGATTTGAATTTTTTTTATTGGTCAAAATTGCGGTGACTATTGCTTTATAAAAAAATGTTTAAGATCTAGAAATGAGAACATCAACACTTTCTCGAAATAATAAGTTTTTCAAGACTAGTCAATTCTAAACACTTTGCGCTATTTCTCTTATAATTTTTGTTTGACCATAGCGATCTTAGTTTTGAATATAAATATTCAAAGACAATCCAAACTTTTGGAAAACTCTTCCCCCTTTCAAAAAAAAAATTTTAATTTATTTTTCTTGAAAATTTTGCCTGAAATTGGGCATTGACCAAAATAATGGTCGTTTGAGTGTTTAGGGGTTAAGGTATATATATGGAGGTGGCAACTTGGTCCTTGGACAATTTTTAGTAACGTTTCTTCCAATTTAACTTCTTGTTTGGGCACTATTTTGATGTTGTTGGTATCTTTTCTTTCTATGCACCTAATGAATTGAATTCACATAAGTAACACTTATAGCCTCCAATGATCTTCAACTTCAAAAATCTATACTTTATTCATTATGCCTCTAAAATTTGTGTAACCAATTACATTTGGCATCATAAACATCTGTCAGTATGCAAAAATTCTTCATCATTGTTATGTGGAGCTTAAAAGGTATGTATTAGGTCATTTAGGAATAGTTAGATTAACTAACTAAATGCTAAGTATGGCCAATTTTGTTTTAGAAGTTTCTAAAACTACTTCTTTCTAAAAGCATCTCTTCATCTAAAGGTTAGTATTGAAATTTTCAATGTAATGATTGTGAACAGAGCAAATAATTTCTAAAAAACTCAAAAGGCTTAAAAATTTATGAAAATTTAAATATTTGTGAGAAGAAACATTTTTTTTAGAGATTGTTCAAAGAAAAATAAATGTTAAATTTGACAAATTTTGGTTGTTGAAATTAAAAACTTGTTATTACTTTGTTGAAGTTACCAAGATCTTATTTCATAGAGCTTTAAATTGTGAGGAATTTTCAAGGATGATTGTATAGAGGTTTTTGATTGTCTCAACATAAAAATCAAATGCAACTATGCAAGCTTTGTTGCTAAACAAAATTCTTTTATACCATGAATAAAAAATGTTTCCCTTCATTTTGGATTCAAAGAATTTTGATTCAGCTCGTTATTTCTTTTGGTGTAGCAAAAAGATTATTTTATACAATCTAATTAACTAAGTTGCCTTCTCTCTTGGATTGCAATTTTGATTGTAATTTTGCAACTACAAATTACAAAGAGTGATTCAAAGCTTTTTGCACCTCAAGTGGTGTTAAGAATTTTTTGACTTATTTTATGTCTTCAATTAACCCCTAAAGAATCAAACTGCGTTTTTTTGGCAACATAGCGATTTTGAGCAGCTCACTACGGATGGAGTTTTTTTTTATTTCTTTGAAATTTTCACACAACATGTACCTAAGGAGTAGCTTTAAGGCCCAACAATTTTTGTAGCTTTTGACTACATACTTAAAAAGTTATTGCATGATATGTGATTTTCTTTGAACTTTGGGCAACCCGCGTTGCTCAAAAAATTTCTTTAAAAATAACTTTTAAAAAAAATAAAAATTTGAAATTGGTTTATTAGATTTTTATCTAAGTGGGAAGCTTTGGATCATCCCATTTTAATCGATGAGTCAAAAGTTATGAGGAGTTTTAGTTTGGGGTAGTTTGCTACTAGTTATAGAGTCTATACATTACAAAAAGTTTGAAATCCTTTATTTAATTCAGTTTTTAATATTTTTGGAAAAAAAAAAAACATTAGTTGTAGATTGTTTATTAAAACATTTTTACCATTGGAATTGGAATTTTTCAATTCCATAAATAAATTGTTTACAATTTAGAATCTTGGCTCATTTTCTACTTCTTTCTATTTACTATTTCTTTTACATGTTGTACAATTCCAAATGATTTTAAAATTTTCAAGCATGTAGCCAACTTGAATTGAAGAATGAATCAAAAGAGTTACAACCATTTGGACTTTGTTTCATACAAATATTGCCTTCTGAAGTGCAGCTGCCCGGATTTTCGCAGTGGTAAAAAAAGGATTTTTGTAACTTCAAACACTAATATCTTGCAATCTACACGGCGGAAATTTTTGAAGTTTTTTCCACGTCTTTTCAAATAAGTTTACTACACAATCCTACGGTTAAATTTTTCCTAAATTGTTTTTTTTCTAAAATTTGGTGGTTGTCTTAAAAATGACAGTTTTAGAGTGATTTTGGTGAAAACATAGTCAAAAACCTTTAGGGGTTAATAAAGGTGGAAACAAGAAGCTCAAAAATAGAAAGAAGACAATTCAATATGCCTAGAATACATATGATAATTTCTTGTTGTCATTCTCATAAGTATGTATGATTGCCAAAATATTCAAGTGCAATTTAGAATTGAAAGAATAGTCAAATTTAAAAAAATTCCGTATCAAAGGTCAAACTTGGCTTTGAAAGATAAATATAATAAAATTAATATGCATGGAAAAATATTTAGAATGAAGAATTTTTTTGGACTTTATCCCTATAGGTGTTTGATGCTTTTAGGCCCAAACTACTTTAAAGTACTTAAATCTAATGCAAGGCTAAAACCTTCATCCATATTTATTTATTAACAAAATCAATTGTAAGATCTGTTAGTTAGCTTGTTAGAGTACACCCTCCTAAAATTCTAGAATAAGAAACCTTACCAATTGCAAGATTAAGTCACTTGAATTTCATAAAGAAGTATTATTTTTTCAACTCTTTCCAAATGGTTAGATTTCATCTTTCAAACATTTTATACAAAAATATGTTGATCCTTCAACTTGTTACTCTCCATAATATATTGAAGAAATAAGTTGAAAATACACATAAAAAATTCCAAACAAAAAATATTTCATATTCATACTTTGAAATATGCCAATCCTAATGGTCGTGATGTTGAAATAAAACAATCTACATCCATTTTTATTATTTTCAAAAATATCGAAATTGAGTAAAATAAAGGACTTCAAACTATTCAAAGTTTATTTGAGAGTAGGAATTCCATACTACCTACAAACTAAAACTTCTCATAAGTTTCATCTCATTCATGAAAATAAAATGATTACAAGCTTTCCACGTATATATAATCTGAAAAACCATGTTTTCAATTTTTTATTTCTTAAAAAAGATTTTTTTTAGCTACCTGAACTGCTCATCGAGTAGTCAAAAGTTATCAAAGTTTTTAACTATTTAGTCAAAAGCTATGATAATTAAATATACTCCCTTGGGCACATCTTGTATAAAAATTTCAAAGAAAAATAAAGAAAAATTACATTTGTAGTGAGCTTCCCAAAATTATTATGTTGTTATGTTGCCAAAAAAGGTATTTGGACCTTTAGGGGTTAATACTAAAATTCACCACCATTTAGAACATCAAAATATTGCTCATAACAAAAAAAAGTGATTTTAGAATTTTGACATCTAATGTTGCTACTAAATGTAGTTTAAAATGATCAAGAAACATTTGTTTCTCCTTTGGGGACAAATTTATTTTATTTTAGGAATTATAATTGTCTATTCTATATAAGAAATAAACTGCGTTGAAGACTTTTCAAATTTTGATGACATTCATCCAATTTAATATTATTAAATATAATAAATCAATAATCCTAGAACTTGCATATTATTGTATAATAATGTAATGTATAAATGAATAGATTGTGCATTCAAATCAACATTATTGTGATGTGCTTGACTAGGTATTAGGGTTTAGATTAGGATTTAGAGGTTTTGAATTTTGAAAACTGCCTAAATTGCTCAAATGCTAATAGACACAAAAATCAAAAATCAACTTCTTGTGTGCAATTATCAATTTGGTGCAACATTTGATGTTCAACTAAAATTTTCAAAGGATTTGCACCCCATCTTTAATTTATGGTATTAACTTTGTTATAAACTCAACATATATCTCTATTAATGAGATTTGGATGTAGATGGTTTTCTATAAAATAACCAACTTTATAGAGAGCTTTTATACAAATTTCTTGAACATTGGCCTAAGTGATGAATTCTTAAAATCTATCAACTCTTTGAAAATATAAACTTGTAAAGAAGCATGAAAGGTTACAAGAGATTTTGTACTCAACCCTTTTAACTACCATACTACCCTTCAAGATCTCATACAAGTGAACTTCTCATAAACATCTTCGCTTGACCATTCAAACCCTTTGGAAAGCTTGGACCACTAGACGGTAACTCCTTTGAAAGAAATGAATTCACTCAACCTGTTATTGCAATATTAAAGCATGTATTATTGTTTATTTGAAGTTGTCAAATGTGGAATCAAAACCAACCCAATTTGTTGAGAGATAAGAATATATAATTAGAGTTGGCCCAATTTTTGAGGGCTTATATTTGATGGGTTGTTAAATGTTATGCAACTTTCATTTCCATAAAGAAATCAAATAATCTTCTTACAATTAACAAACTTGGAACCATGCATGATGTCAAATATTGGAGTGATTGAATATTTGGATAAACCTATTGACAACAACTCTATTGCATTTGCAAATAATTTTTCAAACCTTTGGGTGCCAATGTGGGTTGCACAACTACATCAATTCATATGAGCTAGTAATTTTAGCTCACAGGTTTTTGTTGGCACATTGGTTCACTACCACAACCAAATTGCACCAATAAGTAAACAAACCTAGCTTAGAGTTTTGAGTAGGACAATTTTAGCTTTGTAAGAGAAGCTCTCCCAAGATTTTACTCAAACTCTAACTGTTTCTTTTGTGAAAATTACGATCCTTGACAACAACCCCTCCCTCGGCGTCGATTCGTCGGCGTCGTCGAGGGAGCTTGCTGTCACTGCAGTTGGCATCACAGGTATTAAGATCAATCCTTCAATCACCGAGTTTCTACTTCTAAGCTCAATAATAAACATGACACTATTAATATATGTTGATGAGGTATCTTTGGTGAACATGGAAGTTGAGACAAATGTAGCTGTTGGGTCTCTGTTTATCTAAGATTAAAAGTTGACAACAATGAAATATTTGTCTCTAATTATTTTTTGTGGAGAATATCTCGACTTTCTTGATAATATTTGGATAGAATATTCAGTTGAACCTCATTTTCATTGAATTTCCAATGGATTTATATAGTTTCAATCTCTCAACTGAAACATAATTACAATCATTATATTGGTGCAATGTAAAGTACCAAAATTGTAACACTCAATAGTATATTGCTCTTTGAAACTAAGACTAATACATATATACATTGGTTTCAAGGTGTCTACTTAGGAAAATGCCAATGTTGTAAATATCAATCAATATAATGAAGTTCATGTTTTGAAACTTTGATCTCTAAAAGCTAAAATAGCTCTGTGAAAGTTGAAGTTTAGTTCTCTAGTCGTTTTGAATAATCTCTTCTACCGCAACTTGGGTTGACTGGGGGGAATCATGTTTGCCAATGACAGGCAATGTATGCGCCTTCATTATGTTCTTCTCTCCATTGTAAGTATTCATTCCAAGCTCATTGAGACCATTAAGAAAGTTGATTAATTTGGAGCATTGAAAACTCTCAAAAACCCTCCAAATCATCTCCATCATGAGAGTTTTGCGTACAATCCTATAAACATCCATTTCTTTCAAATTGAAAACCATAAAATCATTTTGAAGTATGATAACCATAAAATCAGATGTGGTCTTTTGTGAGCTTCATTCAATTGTTGAGCAACTATGTGTTCAAAAATCCAAAAGGCCTATAATAGCCAAACATTTCTTTTTATCAAAGAGTAATTGTTTCTCATCACGCAAAATCAAAATTTTTGCGAAAAATATTTGTAATCTATCAACTTATTCTAACAATATCACTGGAACAGGCCAACCTTTTGGACAATAATAAAGCGCAAGGACACTGGACAATTCTCAGGGGTGCCTTATATTGCTACTCTCTTGAATTGCCTAATGTGGACCTTCTATGGAACCAATGCTGTGGCTGGCCTTATGCTAGTGCTGACCATCAATGCTGCTGGCTTGATCATTGAGTCTTGTTACATCTTCATTCATCTTCTATTTGGAAACTATGAAAGTCGGGTACCTATAAAATCAATCAAATCAACTCTTTTTTTCCACTACCAATACACTAACAACACTCATGAGTGCTTTATTCAATATCTCTCAAAGAATTTTTTGATTATGGATAAAGATAATGATTTTATACACACATATACTTATCTTGTAAATTAAGATAATTGTGGGGTCTCTTACAAGTTATCTAATTTTTTTATTCCACATCATTAAATTATTTTTCTATTTTTCTCTCTACTACTCTCTTCAGTTTTTTTCTAATTCTACATAAACCCAAGAATGATTTAGTCTCATACAAGTGGTTTGTTAAGAATTGGACCAAGAATGTTTCAAAATTGCACAAACATCCTACTTCTTTCAGCACCTTTAAAAACATAAACCTAGAAATATAACATTCTATAATCCATCTAACATACACCTCCAATAGTTGAACCAATTTCAAACCTATCACGTCAATCCGAACATTCTTCTAAGGTAGGGTGCTCTAATCCCCCCCCCCCAAATCCAGAGGTAGATTTTGCTTTCTTCAATGCATCAATAATCTACATTTCAACATGTGGTCGCTTTTAGTGACCAGTGCATTTCAACTTCAATTTTTTTTTAAATAATTTTACAAAGATCCCAAAAATATGGGAGGACTTGGGTTAGATGCTAGTTACATTTTTCTTCCTACAAATATTTACTGAAAACTGTTTCTAAGGAGTTTAGCTTCCCCCCAAAATGCAATCAGCTCTTACAACATCAAGAAAGTCAATGCATGCCAGTATGGTGCACTGAAATGCTATCAAGCTAATTTGGTACCAACCTCCATGCAAACTCAGTATCAAACCTAGCATGGAGCTTGGTAGCGTTTCAGTGCACCATATTGACATGCACTAAACTTAGTGATGAAGGCCACTTGAAGAGCAGATTACCATACAAGACATATCACCATTCAAATTCAAACTTTTATTACCTAAAGTATGTTACAAGTGTTGTTTTGAAATTAAAAAGGAAAAAAATACTTCGCTCCATCAATATCGACATTCAAGTACAACTTTACAATTTACAAGGCAATTTATGTTGGGTGTTGAACAGAAAAGAACAGGTGGATTGTTTGTGGGAGTGATGGTGTTTTACATGATCGTGCTCCTGAGCGTGATGGACAAAGTGGAGATCAAGAAGAGGGCCAACGTTGTGGGCCCTATTTGCGTCGTCATTGGGATTTTCATGTACTTTGCACCAATGACAGTCATTGTACGACTCGCTACTTAATCCTCCCTTGTTTATATTCTAACTGCACTAATTTATCCTAAGGTAGGAGGTCCATAATGCACCCATTTAAAAAGTTGGAAATTAATTTGGGTAGGTTATATTTCTTAAAATATTTTTCAGCCAGATGGAATTGGCATCTAACCCAAGTCGTTTCCTATTTTTTGGAGCTTTGTAGAATTAGTTATGAATTTTTGAAGTTGAAACGTAGTGGTTACTAAAAGCGTCCACCTCCTAAAACGAACACTATTTGTACATTGCTAGTGCAATGAAAAAACAAAATGTACAAATAGTGTACATTTCAGGAGGTGGATGCATTTAGAGCTTGAGCCCTTTATGGACCTCCTACCTTATTAGCAACGGTATAAAAAATTAGAGGCACTTGCAACATTAGTATCAATTCGATTTAGAAAGAGACGAGTATAATACAATAATGTTTCACCCTACACTACTTTAGAATAGTGTGACCTTGGTAAATTAGTGTCATATGCACTAATGAGATAAATCATTACGCTTTGCATGTTGTGAAAATGAAACCATGCAAATATGGTCACTAAGTTTGTAAATTTGCAAGTTCTTTTTAGTTTTTAAATGGTTGATCATATGAGTAAAAATAAATCACACTTATCAAGATTAAGAGTCAATGCCAACAAGATTATTTTGGGTCATCTTGTACATCTTCATTTAGTATGGTTAGTATTGGGGTCTTTGTTCCCTCATTTCTCCTCGTGGTAAACTTGGATACTCAGACTCAAGTCATAAGAGACAAGAGCGTGGAGAACATGCCATTTTTTCTTTCAGCTTCATCATTGGTTAATAGCATGGTGTGGACAATTTATGGCATTCTCGCCAAAGACACTTTCGTTATTGTATGATCTCTCAACTTGAATTGACAAAAACTAATTATATGTTTTTATATTCTATAAGCATCATTGGTTTGTATATTTTTTTCACAAAAGTGGTAAGTCTCTTTTAATTGATGACTTTCTCTAGACTAAAGGTGGAGAAATTGATTTGCATATCTTTCAAGTTGTTTGAATGGTTTCCATTATTAGAATGCAATAATTTATCTATTGGTCATATTTCAATTTTTGAAAAGAATATTTTACATTAAATATACATTATTTAGATATTTTATATTGAGTAAACTTTGAATTGTAGTAATGCTGCAATGGCAAGATTAAACTTTCTCTTAACAATAAATATTGCATCTACAAGGCATTTTCAAGAGATCATTATTTGATTGCAAAAGAACCTACAAGTTAGGTAGAGGTCCATAATCAAATCAAATTCTCAAAACTATCTCTATATACAAGTGTTAAAACATTTTGTCTTTAAAATGTTGTAACCTTGAAAAATATAGACAATTTAGGAACCTAGTTGGTGTAAGGACCTTCTAATGAAATCATTTCTTACAATTCACATATTAGAACAACAATTATATTATAATTGGTGACTTTTCAACCTATGAAAAAACAAACCCCATGGGATTAAATTTTTCAACCATATCATAAAAGTTATAACAAACTCAATAAAATTTTACAAATTCAAGAGCAATTTATTAATTTTACTCTCAATATGAAGTTGGTTTTGTATTCTCAATGTATTAAGGTAGGAGGTCCATAAATTGACCGTGTTCTAAATGCGTCCTCTATTTAGGAATGAATGACATGTTTTTTGAAATATCTATTATTGGCATTGATGAGGTAAGTAGGCTTAAAACAACCTCCTAACTCATGTGTCAATATGGCATGTCCAGATTCCAAATGCGTTGGGTGTATGTGTATGCTTGATACAATTGCTTGTGTATGGATACATCTCACGGGTTGCAACACCCAAAGAGACTGGATATTTGTCCATGGCAACACAACAAGGACAAGGCTTCCAACCTATGATGGTTCCGTTGAAACAACCAAACATGGCAATTCCGCCTCCATCTCCACCTATAGTCATTGCAAATCCATAGGCACTTGTGGCCTTGGATCAGTCGCTCGGACCTTGACACACCAGTGACGTGGTCACGAGCTTAAACCCAACCTTTGGTGGGGTGATTACGACCATGGTCTACCCAACTATGCTTTGTGGTGCAAAAACTACCTTGTCATCATATGGGGACCTGAAGATTTTTCGGGAGAAGAAACATGTTAGTTCTTTATTATAGGGTCAAATTCCTAATAGAGGCATCAAAGATGGAGGCTATCTAAATCTATGAGGCTTAGATAGTTGAGCCATTCTCAAGATATGCTACTTCATTTATGTAAGTCTTTCAAACCGGAGTTATCCTTCTTTTGCAAATCCATAGAATTATGGTAGATCTGGATTTGTCATAACCACATCATAATTTCAACAAGTTTTAGGGAGAATTATTGTATTTTCACAAAAATAGAGACCGTGCTAGGGAGGTGTCTGTCAGTGGCTACAAGCTTCAATTAAAACCCATAATTGTAGTGGAAATGTAATTACAATGTTGGTCTCAAAGTCGGTATGTTATTGCATCAATTGTTGATGCTAAATTTTTGCAAATTTCTTGATGAGTACAATATGATTTTATATGTAACTTTTAACAATAGAAATATCATAATTAAAAAATGCATATACATTCAATACATTGTTTTGTGCTTTGTGAAATGATGTTATGGACTGGATAATGCTCAAGAGCTAGGAGGCTCAAGAGCATAATGGGAGATAATGCCAAGTCTAATAGTTTGTCACAATCATCCGTATTTGTACTTTTTGTAAATCTAAGGGTGTAGAAAAAAGGTTTGCATTATGAATTATAATGTTTTTTTGAATATTCAATGGAATGGTGACAAATCTACCTTGAAAATTGAACGTGGCATTATGTTTTCATTCAAAGAGATTTAAGGCCAAGGAAGGGCCGTTTTAGGCCTATTTCCCAAGTAATGAATGCATCAAAATATTTAAATAATTTATAAAAAAAATATCATTAGTATTTTTAAATATTAAAAAATTAATATTATTTGATATAGCACGGTTACAGCCACGCCATATGGATGATTGGTAGAGTTTACATTGTTCCCCACAATCCGGGAACTCATGGGAACTCATAGTCTTATTTTGGCCTAAAAAATCTTCTAATAGAAAACCTATTCATATTTGAAAATTTGTTAGTTGAATTTTCACTAATAATAATACTCATGAGAACACAAGGACTCTAAAATATTCTATTACTAATATGATACAATATGTGTGCCATTGAATTCAATTAGCAAGGTGAAAATGCAAGTTCTTTGGGGTGAACGTAAAATCTTGCACCCTACTTTGTGCCATGTTTAGGATATGCTCTTGACCTCCTCTAGCTAATTTGCAGTCTTTGATTGCAAATATGGATTCAAAATTTGTGAATTTTTTTATGTGAAAAAAAATAAATTCTTGCATTTTTCCTTAAGGTAAAATTCCTAAGTTTTTACCCTACTTATTCCACTTTGTGGTCTACATTAGAAGAAAAATGTGTCCGCCACAATCAGCTAAAATGTGACTAAATGTCCTATACAACTATCCTATGACTGTAGCCCTCTCTATTTACACCAAATCTTGCTTCATTATTTTACATCACCAATACATTGTTTTAGTTGCAAAGTAGTCATAGAATGAAGTGTTCAACATTATTTTAGTTGTATAGCAATTGTAGAATGAAGTGTATACATTGTTTTAGGTGCGAAGCAATCATAGAATGAAGTACATGATTATGAGAGTTATAATAGAGTTCAAATTTAGAACAAATGTGAACTACTCTCCATCCAATATTCATCACAATTGTCAATGTGGACTAGTCTATACTCTATATCATCCACTATGTCCATTTGTAGATACAAAAAACTACTAGGAAAATGACTAGGTAAAATGATAATAGCCGTTTTCTAATTGTTATGTTTCCTAATTGTTATGTAGTCATTTTTTAGTTGTTTTGTAGTTGTTTTATAGTCATTTCCTAGTTGTTTCCAAAGTTTCATTTTTTGATTGTTTTATACCAATTGTCCCATATCAATTGTCAATACTACCATTAGATTGGACATATAAAACTTGTAAATAGTTACACTCTTATATATTGAATTTTATTAATAGAATTATAAGATTTCTAAAGTTGGTAGATTTTTACAATTTGTAAATTTCAAAATCTACAAATTTTACAAGACACTAACAAACAAGTTGACAAATGAGTCACAAACAAGTTGTAATGAAGTCACAAATGAGTTGCAAACCAGTCATGCATTAGTCGTAAACAAGTTGCACAACTCATCGATAGTTTAACCAACCTCACATGGCAAGACAACAAATATCACATAAGCAACTACCGACCTCACATGGCATCAAATACCACATAAGCAACCACATCAAAAAAAATTCATCGACGGGGTTTAGCATCCTACATTCAATTAAGGCAGTCACCTTAAGGACACTCAAAATTATCAATTTTGTTGTTGAGCCCTACAATTCCTATACTAGTCAAATTTTTTTAATGTTCTTGCAAGTGCTTTGTGAAACCTCCAGGCATGAAAATGGAGAAAAATTGGTTGAAAAAGCTTACAAAAAGGGTCCAGCTTGTGCAAAGAAGGCAGTGTTCAATTGATGATGACAAGGAGCAAGGACAGTCATCAACAACTGAAGAGAAAAATGGTTCACTTGCCACATGGAGAGATGTAATCAAACAATACCCCAAATTAATTCACTGAAGCTAGTCTAATAAGCAGTGTATGAAACCCACAAATGAAAGCAATACTAGTCCCTTACCAACAGCCCTTTACATGTAAAAAATCAGGGCGTCACTCTGACAGAGCAAATTAGAAAAATAAACCTTGATCACAAAAATCTACACCAAGTGGAAGCAATCTCAAGTGAAGAGTGTCGATAAATGGACTCTACCAATTTTATTGTACAAATTCGAGAGAGCAATTTCAAGAGCTACAGTATCTGCCAACCAGCTTTGGCAACCCTAAACCCTAAACCCTACATGGAGCCCTACATGGTACACCCACCCACCCAACTCTACACAAAATGTTGTACAGATGACAATTACGAGCTTCGGCCACTGGTTGAGTCCAACGCCATCAATGGGATTGCCTCTTAAAAGTCAACCAGTCACCAAATACTCGCTCTAAATCATGTCATTGTTGATCAATCTACACCGAACTGGAACCACATGTTACATGAAGCAGCAATCTGACTTCTTGTGAATCAATCTATGGTAACACAAAAAAAAAAACTGCTTTCACCTTCACCTGCAGATCACGAAGCGAAGATTACCTCCAAAATCAACAAAAATTCTCAGTAAGATCAAACCTTGAGGAACTAAGATACAGGTCCAACGTCAATGGAGTGTTGTCTTGACAGCGTGCGCTCTGGCGATTGTAGGCTGAACTCTCCTTGTGATGAGAGAGTGTCAGAAAGAGAATCACTGTGAGCAGGTCGATGGCGAGATTTGTTCACGACAGTCGCCCTGGGAGCTTCATAGTGAAACTCCAAAGAATCTGCAGGCAAAATCTCGTGCACCATGGGATTCAAAACGAGCTCTGATTGCTGTTGTCTTCTTTCTAAAGAGTTTTGACGTGCCCATTCCTGGAGATCTTGCCCTGGCCAATTTTCTGGTGGTGAAATAACAGGCTTTCCAGATTTGGAAATGCCTCCAACTACTCGTACTGGAGAAGGAACAGGTCCGCTTTGGGATTGCCCCCCGGAGCTGCTTGCTCTGTGGTGACCAACCTCAGAGACTCTCGCAATGGGTGGTGCTTGAGGCCTTTCTTGTGTCGTTGCTGCTGTATTGAACTGTGGCCATCGGTTTCGAGGAAGAAACGGCAACAAGAGCCCAAGCGCAAACGCTTTCAAGCTAGCCTGGGGTGCAATCTCCTCCGTGTTGGTAAACCAAAGCAGCTGGCGGATTAGAGCGAACCATTCGCTCGTAATCTGTGCGACGAAGCTCAACACGAAGAGAAGAAGCATGAAAACACCCAAACCCCAGTAAGTCTCGTAGGGTTGGTCTTGGGATAGGATCGCCATCGCTGCAATGAAGATGCCGATCTCGCAGAGAAGAGAGACGCTCTCCACGACTTGCACGAATCGACGCTGGAATGGCTTGGTGGTAATGAGGTAGAGAAGCTGTGTTGTAGTGATGGCGAGCACCAGAGAGAGTTCCGTCCATGACTCGTCTGTCACTGGAAATGCACCAAAGATCACTCCCAAGGAAATCCTTCTCGAAAGATCGATCAGAATGTACACGGATTGGAAGCACCCTAATGTTGTGTAGGCCCGTGACACGGCTCGCTCCTTGTGCTCGCCGTCGGTATTGTTTGAATTCGCGTCGACGAGCTTTGGAGGGCCCTTTCGATCCTCGAACAAGATGCCGAAGCGTGGAATGAATGAAGCACTGGTGGATGTCCAATTGCCGAGGTGACCAGCTCCAGTGAGAAGCGACAGTGGTAGTGGAGGAGAAAGAGTTTCTTCCGGTTTCAATTGGGGCCGAAGTTCAGTGTACTGGACGCGCTTGCCGCGAAAGATTCCGAATATGAGCAACAGCGTCGTCACGAGGAGAAGCAACGCCGGAATGGCCAAAAGCACGACCCCTACAGCGATTCCAGCTTTCGTACCGCCTGCACCACCCCCATAGCCAAATCTGTCACTGGACTCCAAGGCGTGACATTGCATAACTCCATTCTATACCAGCTCTGGCTCGAGCTTTTCACATGGAGAGAGTTTGGAGGTCGAATTATGCAGTGTGAAACCTAAAGCATCTGAGGAACGAAATTGATATAATTACCTCTGATGATGAACGCAGACGCTTGGCAAATGGCAGGCAGAGCGAGAATGAGCAGGAAAAGCTCAAAGCGGGGGAAGCTTAACGCGCTATGAAGTGGCGTCCTGAATCTCCAGCGCAAAAAGAACAGCAAAAGAATGTGCAGGAATATCAAACTACCGCAGACTACTGCCAGCCAGAAAATGTTACGCTGGAAATCGCTCCACCCGGTGTATTTCTTCGCAAGCAACTCCTGCTTCCATTTGCTCAGACTCGCAGCTTGATTCTGTAATGCAAAAACGAACCATCAGTAACGAACCATCAGCGCCATCTTGCAAGCAGACTACCAAGGAGATAGGATTTAGCACTTACGAGAAAGTACGTTTCGTATGCTGCTGCGACCATGGGTGGTCCGAATTCGGTCCCATTGTTACCCAAACGCCGTCGACTCTGCTTACATGGTTCTCGATCCCGGGACAGAAAATTTCCCATGGGAGTCCCGGGCCAATAAGTTGTGGCTAAGTTTTCACTGTACAGCGAGCAATTCAGATTCCCCTGCAACAACAGATTCCCATAGTGTCAATGTCAGTAAACAGTTTAGCCACGAGGACGATGATCCTACAGACACAAACATAACCTAAAACTTGAGACTTACAATCACAGGAACATCAGGGAAGGGTTTAGGATCGGAACATACGTATTGAGTGGACCAGTGGTGCATCATCCTGCACGTCGAAGACAGAGCTTGTTCTCCAACAGGGTCATGAGGTACCGAAACCAAGTTTCGGCGAACATTGAATGTGAAATTGGTTGGCACACTGGAACCAAAGCTGCTCGTATAGTTCGTTTCATCGCTCTTCTGCCAGGGAGTGTTGACATGCGGAATCAACCACTGCAAGCCATTCGCCGTCTCGGCGTACTCCACGGGCAAGCTCACGGCCAGGAAGCTCGTGAGCGCCAGCACTTGCATGTGGCCTGCCATGCCCAAGAGGTTCCTTGACGCATCGGCACCCGCACAGCTCGTTGATCGACCGAGGACCGCGCCTGCAGCGGCCAAATTGGCGGAGGAGATGGCCAGCGCACCGGAAAACAACGCCGTGCCCAGTAAACCTACCGTGATGAAGGAGTACAAGGCCACTGCGATGCCCGGTGTTGAAGAATCTGCAAAACCAGAAAGCAGAATAAGGAAAGGTCCACTAAACCAAGCAAATAAGGCCTAAACCAATCTGAGAATTGATCTTGAACTCTTTCCGTTGTCGCCAACAGCAAATGGACACAACTCAACACAGATTTTTCGTCATTTTCGTAGGTTTCGGATTCCCCAAACCATGCACTAGACTATGCTAATTCCGACCTACTCCTAAACCCTAAACCCTAAAGCTCCACTTGAGAAGGTCGAAAACAATGCACTTCCACAAAGTGGAATCTTAGCCGGTTTCATTGGTTTCACATGGTATTCGGTGAAATGGAATCGAACGAAATTGTAAGTGTATGGTTGAAGAAGCCATGTGGAATGGAGCAAAAAATCTTATCAAACTCAAGCAAAGCAAACATAAGTTCTTGGAAACTCACAATGTTTGATGTGCAGCATTGAAGAAGCGACGTTCGGATTTCCAGCAACATCCAGGGTTCGACTTCCATCCACGGAAACTGAAACTCTGCTACTGTCCCCCGACGGCAACACCACAAGAGCGTAGGTCGTCTTTGAAATCTCCCTGAAACTGTAACCGCAAACTGTCAATCACAGTTCAATTACATCACCATAGCCCATGGACATGAACTCACGTAAAAGGATTCAAAGCTTACCTTCGCAATGCTCCGCCGGCCAGGGTGACACCCGAGTTGTTGAACGAGAACACAGGCTTTGTAAATTGTACAATAACGGGAAGAAGAGGGTCGCGTGTATGTGCTCGAGAGTTTGTGCTCAACAGAACTTCGGGGGAGCCGACATCTGCGAAGAAACATAGCTGAGTGAGTGACTTTGAGCTTCATGCAAAAGAAAGAAATTTAGAAACTCGTAGAGAAAGAGCTCTTGCAATAGTGTCAATGTCTCTTCACCCTAAAAACTTGTTTCAGATGCATGATCCTGGTTTCTCATTCCTTCAGCAGTTGCTAGTTGAAGGGTTCAATGGCACTATCTTTAGATGAGAATTTAATGGGACAACATTCTTAGGTTGTTCAGTGAGTGCATTCAGCTTCATTCTTCCTCTGACAATACGTAAAAAAAGGCAGGACACGGTTTGGATTCAATCCATAGGATGAGAATGGTGAGCAGCAGCATGCAACTTCTGCAACTTCTTTGCAAATACTGCTTGTCAAATCCAAGTTTATGAAATCATAATCAGAGGATCAAATCATCTTGGCCTGGCACAAAGGTCTTTCAATCTCCTTTCGAAGAACTCAAAGCAAGCATAAGAAAGCAAGAAAAAATGAATTCACAAACCGTGTAGGAAGGAGACTGTCGCAGTTTCTGCCACTGGAACGCCATAGCGACTAGCGGTCGTGTTTCCCGGCAGCACTATGGTCACCGCAGCTGTTCCAGTACTATTCAACAACAACTGCCACAAGCAAACCAAACCAAACCATCTCTTCAAACCCTAAACCTTTCCCCAACGATTTGAGAAATCACAAAACAGGGAAGATGAATCCAACTCTAAACCCTAAGCCCTAAACCCTAAGCCCTAAGCCCTAAAGTTCGCCGAGAAGAAAGAATGGGTGCTTACCGAGAAGGCGAACCGGCTATTGCCGCGGCTCCTTCGCTCGCGAGGAAGAAGCACGCCATGACTAACATTGAGCAATCCTTGAAAGTCCTCAGCTGTCCCCAGCATGGGTTCACTGAAGTCCAAATAGATGGGCACGCCATCAGAGACGTTGGTGGCCTGCGCTGTCCAGAAAAGGGCGCCGGTCTCCACTTGCCAGTTCTGGAGCGGCGTCCAAAGGTTGAGCGTCGGCTGGGTGCGACTGAAGCGGACGACCGTGGTGGAGTCACTGGAGCGTTGGTAGCCATTGCCGGCTTCATCGCTGCAGATGCGTCGGACCGTGGTGAGGGTCACCTTTCCCGTGAGAACTTGCGGCGACAGCCTGACCTGGAGGGAGTATGCGCGTCCTGGGGATAGTGTTACCAGTGTGGAAGGGAGCACTGATGCTGGGCCTCGGACCACCAACTGCAACACAACATTTCACAAGTCAATTGCCTCATCGATGTCGTAACTGTGGCAAGTTTCACTGTGCCAATATGTGCCAATCAAGTGCTGGAAATTAGAAATTTCCTAGATCCTAAACCGACTGGAACACAGCGTATCATAAACAAACTCATATTCGATATATAGGCCAATTTCAGTGTGCCAGAATGTGATGTTGAAGTGCTGGAAATTTGAGCTTTCAAAATGCGCAGGGCTACCAACTGGAACGCAATACGTCACGAAGATCTCGTATTCACTATATTCGAGAGTATCGATGTGCCAGCATGTGATTCTCAAGTGTACCCCTCATTATAACATTGTCTCGCATTATCCAATTGAATCGAACACCAGGAACCTACGGCATACGATCCTCATTTCATTGCAACTCCAGAGTTTTGAGCAGTGCTCACTCTTAAACTCCAAACTCTAAGCCCTAATTAATTCCAACTTCTGCCCTGCACTAAACAACTTGCAGCACAAAACTTACGTCGCAGGAGCTGACGCTGGAGCATTCGAAGTTTGGACAATTCTCGGAGAAGGTGACATTGACCGTGATGTTGATCGCACTCGTGTAGAGTGGACTCGTCACCACAGAAGCCGTCGGCGGAACTGTGTCTACAGTCCATAAGTAAACTCTCGGTGCCAACAAAGTCCCGTTCGATGTGCTTCCCGAGACAGTGACCATGTGAGGACCATCGACGAGATCGGACGCGGCGAATGTGCGACCTGAGCAATCTTGCGCCACGCCCTGATCCAGCTGCAAAGGAAGAAACCATGCCGTTTACTACAGTCGTGAGAATCCGGCACAAGCATTCATGACTCTGTGAGCTACGTTTCGACAAATTTAAGGGTCTAGATATACGGGCGCCTAAAAGAAATTGGAAAACGCAAATCTGAAGACACACGTCGATTATTGTGAAGCGACAGAAACTGTATGGAGCTATCAAAACCACGAAGATATTATGCACAATTTGTCAGAATTGGTAGCCTCGATCGAATTCTTAGAGCTACGACAGCAAAAACGAAAAATCAGAAAAAATAATATAAAATTACTGAGGTCAAGTGAGAGATCGTCGTTGGCTGCGAAACCTGTGCACTGGAACTGAAGTCTAGGTTAGATATGTAAAATCGTTAACCCCCACCTGCATAGTACACACAGGCACCCCTAGATGCTTCTATTAGGGTCACCTTGCAGCGGAGGTTACCGATTCTACGTGTGACCCGAAAGTCTAATCTCCAACTTAACTCGAACTGGGGTCTGAGTGATCATTCGTACTCGCGGGTGAATCTTCCTGCGCACGTAAGTCTCTGCATGTTGCAGTCTGAAAGCGGCGTTATAAACTAAGCGGCGTTATAAACTAAGCTTGGGGAATGAGGGCAACACTAAGTTCTCTGCGGGTTTATAGCTCTGTAGTTACGAAATGCGAAATTCGGTACACTTGCACGCTTTGGATTTCCGCAATTGTGAAACTCTGTTCTTGAGCTTTTAGTTTACTGATACCGTCCCGACACGTTTGCCTTTTTGCGCAACTCAGAGCACCCTGAACTACTTTTCTGAGACTGGTGCTTTCTGAGACTGGTGCTTTCTGCTTGCTTTCTGAGATTGGTGCTCAAGAGCGTTGAATCTTCAACCGGGGTTTAGATTTCTCTATCAGGTACTCTTACTAGTTCGAATTTCCCACATTGTTTTCGAGGCTATTCTACCGCTCTCCTTATTGACTTAAGATTTTTCTCACAGTTCAAAAAATATCGAAACCCAGGTCACCCCCAGTCTTGCATGACTTCAGGTTGCGCACGACAGCTACAAATTTCGTGCTAGAGTTCGGAAAACACCCCCTTGGCACTATCAACACAAGTAATCCCGTCGACTGCAACTTCGGAGACGACTACTAAATTTTGAAATATTCTTTGAAAGGCGCCAACACACGTACCTTGCACTGGAATGCGCACTGCGACGTAGCGCAAGGATCCACGCCATTCGCACCCGCGACCACCACAAACGCAAACGTCGGACTCGCATCCGACGAGAATCCGGCTGGTTTCACCGTGAAGTCAATACTCTGCGCTTCCGCAACGACCGCAACAAACCAGACAATCCACAACACGCGCGCTACTAGTGAGTCTCTCACAGTGGCGCCCATGCATCCCTGCGCACGCGGCGGAATTCTCTCTGTCATGCCTCTATTGATTGAATTGAATTCCCTGCAATGAACGCCTGCCGCTGTTACGAGGTCGCGTTGCCTCAGCAGCCGAAATGAACCCTGTTCATTACAATCGGTGGATGCTCGTCATGCCATGGTTCTGTAATCCTGCACTACCTGAAGCCCAAACATCCGCATGTCTAGCTAGATTGCAGACGGCAACAACTCAGGACTACGCAGCTTCTCCCTCCATTTGTACGATCGCAGCTTGTGCACACACAGTTCGGGATACATATCCTGCACCTGGGGCCCATACTTCTCTTCCACTTCGGGATACATTTCTCGCGCTTGGGATACAAACTTCTCTTCCACTTTTGCCTGCAAGGCGGCGTGAGTCTCATCACCCCCACGAACGCCACTCTTCACTACCTGGAATCCACAGTATCGACCTCAACCTGCACATTCAAACCGCAACTCGCGCTTTCCCAATCTCAGCATTCACGGGACACACTTCGCTGCCGGCTTCTAGCTCCTTGAATTACAGACTAAAATAATGGAACCCATCGCTTGTGACGCCGTGATTAAATTGCCCGTATTTTCTAATGGAACCTGACAATCAGGTGATCAAGCGCGCGCTAGATTTTACGACACTAGTTGACTGGTTTCGGGATTCCTGTCCGCTTCAATATCTGCACGTCTGAATTGAGACCTTGAAATGCTCATCATTCATCAGGGGATCTTGTGTTGACAAATCATCAAATGAGGTGCGCTTCAGGCTTTCCAGGGACTGCAAGTGGCGCATGCGTGCGCAAGGAAGCGCAAGCAATTACCGTCAACTGGCAGGCATGGCTGGACTGCACTGGACGGGACCCGCCTGACTTCGGAGGCGAAGTGGAGGGCCCGATTCTCACTGGGAGATGGAAGTTTGGTTTGGACCCTGCCCGGAGATGGTTTTTTAGACCCTGCCCGGAGGACGGGCTTCTGGACCCTGCCCGGAGCAATCGCCAGTTGCCACTTGTCGGGTTTGGGAAGGGGGGGATTATTAGTAGGATTATTATTAGCCTCTGGGATTAGAAATAATGCACAGAAAATGGGCGGAAACTTATTTTCTAACGGTTGAAAATTTCGCCACCGGCTAGAAATGAGGGGCAGGCGTCACTAAGTTTTTGGGAATAGTCAGCTTGTCAGGGGGGGCATGTGCAGACAAATTTTGGATCCAGGTTCACTTTCATTGAATTCAGAGTTCAAAATTTTATGAAAATTGACTGATTGAAAATGATAAATTTTTCTAGTAATTTTCGAAAGAATCAAAAGTCTTTAGTTAGCTGTATTTTTCCTTAACCCCTGTCAAGATTTGTGAAGTTTTGAAAATCCATCCATTGTCCTAGCTGCGGCCCTCAAAGGTCGTACGTTTAAAATATTTAAGAAAGTAAAAAAAAGTCCATCGATCCATTAAGTTAGACTTTTTGTTTTGTTTTATTTGTTACATTGAGATCTCATGGATTGGGCATCCAATCCATCCATTGGACACGTTCTTGATAAGGTAATAGGCTCTAAAATCGCCCACATCCTCAAATGTACACTATGTGTACATGTTTCTTTTTCATAGCCTTCAACAATGTACAAACAATACATTTTTGGAGGTGGGCAATTTTAGAGCCCTATGCCATTTCAACTTCAAAATTTTACACATAATTTCACAAAGCTCCAGAAAATATAAAAGGACTTGGGTTAGATGCCAATTCCACTTGTCTTTCAAGGAAAGTCTACTGAAAATTACTTCAAGAAGCTTCGCCTCCCCAAAATTCAATTTCAACTCTTGGATGGGACATTTATGAACTTTTTACCTTACCATCATAAAGCTCTCTGTTAAGAGTTTTTTTATGGGCTTTGATTCATGGTGTTCCAATTCACAATGTGAAAGCTATGGATTTTTTAGCTATTTTTTAAATTAAAAAATTAGAAAATTAATTTTATTTTTCTTTTGATTGTGGCAATGACACAAGGTACACTAGTCTATGCATTAAATTAGGTTGTTTATTTGGTTTGGTTTTGGTGTATTACCGTGAGATCTCCAAAATTGTGCATCACTTGGTTGCATTATTGGTACAATTAGAAAGCTCTCTACAAAGAGGGGTGCATACACTTTGTTTCATGGCGTTTGAACATAAGGTATAAAAATTATAGATTTTTGAGTTATGAGCCAATAATATAGAGCAACAGTAATGACTATTATTTTGATTGATTGTTTTTTCAAAAGTATGATTATTTTACATAACTACATAGCAAATATCTTTAAGATAAGCTTGCCTAATTCAGTCAGTCTATTGGTGCCACCTATGATATATTCTCATTCCCATTATCACAAGTTTAGCAAACCTTTAGCAACATGACATTGCACTTTCAAAGGAGACAAATTTAATATGTGCTTTAGCATGGGTCTACCCATGCTTTACTAATTAAGTCCCAACTGACTTCAATGAAAAATCTCAAAAAATTCACTTTTGTTGGAATGCCTTGATTCTAGTTGCAAATGGCTTTTGTCAAATTTCTCAATCTTTGAAAAATTTGTTTGTTGACAAACAGCTTCCCTATGTAGCTTTGTCATTGCAAGAAACGCCTTCCATTTTTTGTAGCGTTTTGGCAAAATCTACATTTTAGCCTTATAGTGCTATGAGTACTACATAGTAGGACAATCTCAGCTGTTGATTGTAAAATTTGACGACTAAAAGTACCCTTGCAAGTAATATGGATTACTTGCAAGTAATGAAACAATACTATGGGGGAAAAAAGATATATTATCAAAGAAATTAGAATTAATGAATTATAAATTAATAATAAATAGAAAATCATGAACAAAAAAACTTTAAAATTGGCCATTTGTGAGGACTTGATGGTGATCAAATTTCTCCAACAAAAAAGTAGTTGACACTATCTTCAATGTTTAGAAGTGCACACGCAAGATAGTCCAATTTGCATGGACCTAAAGGGCACAAAATAATGTATTTTTAAATTTGCTTTGGTAGGCACATGCCCACTTAGTATGGGAATAGATCACCAAAATTTCAAATCCAAATCATTTAATTTGGGTACACCAAACACAATGAAAATCCCTAAACCTCAAAGTGTGACAGATTAACAAAATCGACTTTTAAATATATAATGATTTTTAAATTTCTAAAAAATAAAAGATCTGATTACCATCAAGTTAGACATCTCTAATAAAAAATTTCATGTTCATTGCACTTTAAAGGTTATAGTGGATGATATGAACATTACGCTATTTGTGACAGAAAATAGGACGGATGTTTTTGCAATGACCCAGCTCATTTGCTTGGCAATAGCATGCTTATTTTACGTTATTAGGTTGAATTTGAAAAATTGAATGTATTGACTCCTATCAAATACAAACACATTGTACTAGATTGTATGGTATTAATATATATAAAAGCATAAGTAGTAATCACATATGGAACAACAACTTTTAAAAGTATTGTCATTGTTACATATAAACACACACATGTGGTGGAACTCACCTCCAATCCACACTAAACAATAGGAGGTCTGTAAATTGTCCCTTTAAGTCTACCTAATTCATCAACAACAATAGTAAATATTTCAAGGAACATGTCACTCATTCTTAGATAGAAGACATATTTAAAACCTAGTCGGATAATAGACCTCCTATATTAGCAAGATAAGTTGGACTATACCTTCTACAACAATATGTTGAATAGTTTGCAAGGTAATGCATAATAACAAGCATCATACAAGGCTTCACAATGGCAAGAAACCAACCTATGCTAAGACCTTAATCACTCTCGCTTTCCAATGACAATTACATGTGGATCAATAGGATTGCTCTACATGGATTGTGTTACTTCTCACAGCCACTCAATTTTTTTTAATATTTAGAAAAGAACATTGTCCAAAAAAAATTTAGGTTCAATACATGGCAATCAAGTGCAATATGAAGATGCCTATTTTCACTATCTTTAACTACATTTATCAAATTGAGTTACATAGCTTATTAAAATTAATCGTAAAGTATTTACAATACTTAGTTAGGAGCTAGAGTTTGGAAAAAACACAGGACGAAATTCCTCAGGGCACCAAAACTAAGTTCCAAGGTGATATGTTTCTTTTGTGTTATTCTTAATTAAACCTTCTTTTGTCACCCATTTGCAAACAGAGGACAAATCTTAGGATTAACTCTATTGTATAAGAAGGATTATTTCTAATTAGTAAATTCCTAGTCCTACCTACCTCCAAAACTACATAAAAATTTCTACATACTCCTATATTGCTGATGTATAGACAGTGTCAATTGTTTTGCAATACCATGTGTTGGAGTCAGATTCATTAGATTCCATAAGACATCATTTTTTTTTTGGAGGGTGAATATCCTTTCATTAACTCGAGTCATAATTTTTGGGATTTCATTTACAAGTTTAAAAAATATTTCATAACCTCTAACAATGTCCTCACAACTTTACCGCAATACTTAGGACATTACCAAATCTTTCATTAACTTTAGCAATAGGATCCTCCCAACTTAGTAAGTTAGCATAAGGATTGGTTAAGTTTCATGCCTTTCAATGACCACAATCACTCTTTGAGGGGGAAGAAGGACTAAGCTTAGTAAGCTTATACACTCCATGGATTTTTTTACATTTATGAAGCAATGACCTTGGTATGTGTATTAGTTTTCATTTTTCATTTCTCATCCGGTTTTCTTTTTAAGGATACTAATTATTTTTATTGATGTTTTCAACACTATTATATGATGCCATGTTATATTTCTGAAAATTTCATTACATGCCATATTTAATCATGATTTTGAATTATTTTTTAACGAATCTGACCCGAGCGTAGGGTAAATCGAAAAAATAAAAATAAAAAGTCAGCAAGTTTACCGTCGCCCCAGAGCCGGCCGGGCAGCTCTGACCAGCCAGGGCCGGCTGCAGGTAACGGATCCCGTGACGAAGATGCGGTGCTGGCTGTACACGGTTTCGGGGGGAGGACTTTTTTATTTTGTTTTATTTTATTTTATTTTGGGGGCCGAACAAATGGGGGCAGCCCACGGTTTCAGGGGAGGACTTTTGGGGGATTAAATTATTGGGGGTGCCCCCTCACCCACGTGGAGAATTGCAGGAAGCAGCCCTTTGAACTTGGCGATCCCACTTTCAGCTCTTTGGCTACGCTCAGTTCTGGGCCTATTGTCAGCCCTGCCTTTACTATTTTCTAAAGGTAGGCGGGGTGCTCTAAAAGCAACCTGGCTCTGAAAAGTGACCTTTTCACACATAAGAACATTTTTCTTTCTTCAATGTACCAAGGATGTACATTTCGAGAGGTGGTCGCTTTTAGTGACCACTGCATTACATTTCAACTTCAAAAATTTATAACTAATTCCCAAAAAGTTTAAAAAATATGAAACAACTTGGATTTCATGTCAATTCCATTTTTCTTCCTATGAAAATTTACTGAAAATTGTTTCACGGAATTTAGCTCCCCCACCTCCCCCAAATGCTTTGAGCTCTTAAAAGGTCGCTTTAAGAGCCAACTCCATTTTTCTTCCTATGAAAATTTACTGAAAATTGTTTCACGGAATTTAGCTCCGCCCTCCCCCAAATGCTTTGAGCCCACTGCCTTAATCTATTTTAAAACCTTTGCAGTGCTCAATCATTTATTTGGTGGATGTGAAAAAATGTTGCAAAAAATGCATTTCATTGAGATGACCCAAATGACCATTTCCTAGTCGCTCTCCCTGGGTTTTTTTTAATAGTTTTGCATTCTCAAATTTTGAGTGTTTTTCAAAATGAATATTGTTTCTAAAAAAAATAGATTGCATTGTGAATCCAATGGCAGTAGTCTCATCAAATTTCATATTGAACTCTCGCTTGTGGAATTATTTATAAATATTTGAGTGGTGTAATATAATTGACACCTCATGTTTATTGGTTTAGTTTGGGCATCGACTGAAAAGCCAGCCAACCAATGAAGTGGGCAACAAATTGTTGCCCACCTTATCCAAAGAGCTAAAAGAAAAAACAAGTATGCTCATTCTTGTGTTTCTTACAAACACTACTCTCATTTCAAGGACCACCGTGCATAGCAAGCTCCACAAAAGATCGCAAAATGCCCGGAATGTTGTGAAATTTTGGATGAGCATTTCCAACTTTTTTGTCTTTCATAGAGTACAAAAATGTCATCATTTCAAAATATTATCACTAAGATATGCTTCTTCAAAGTGCATTGCCCTATTTTCAAATTATATATCTACTAAACTGTATGGTCAAATAAGGTCATTTGAGAATTTGAGGTGCTTACTCTTAATAAGAGAAACAATATCCTATAGTTACATTCTATTCGATTTCAAAAAAAATGAGCAAAAGTTCTTGGCAATTTGGGCCCATTTTGAAAGTATACCCCCCTCAACTCACTAGGTGTTGATCATGAACCTTATAACATCACTGCAAACACTAAGTGTCCAATGGATGACACATAAACCTTTTATATAATAAAAAAATACAAATGTTCATAATAGTGAATCTTGTGGAAAAAATCACATTAAAAATTCATTAAGAAAAATTGTAAAATGGATTTTGAGGAACCATAAATTGATTATGGTTGTATGTGTTATGTTCTTAGTTCCAAGTCCTTTTTTTTTAATATCAACTCCATTCAAAATTGCCATTCCTATAGCAAAATAAAAAAAAACTTTAGAATTTTTTTTTCTGCATATCTAATCGCAAGATCTTGCACTATGCTGGTGTGGAAGAAATTTCAAAACTTTAACTATGTGGATTGCAAGACATTTGTGTTTGAAGTGAAGAAAATTGTTTCTTTTGTACTTTGCTTGCCTAGGTTATAAGACTTTGAATCTTATTAGTTTTAAACTTGTGTACTACAATTGTTGAATCTAAAAATACATACACTGAAAAAATTGAGTTGAAAGTCTAGGTTTTTTTTATAAAGAAAACACACTTAATTTTCATTCTTTAGAAAATTGTTAAGTACTAGAAGTAGGTCCAAGATTGAATGAATTAGTAAATTGTTAATAACTCTAAAATGGAATTAAAACACAATAATTTCAACAATGAGATTGTTCTAGTAAGCAAACTAAACACTGTCAAATAATTTTTTTTTTCAAATTGTGAAAATTGCATTCAAAAATGAGTCTTGTAAACAATTGATTCAAAAAGATGTTTAGATTGCCCCTAACAAGATTGTCCATAATTTTCTCATTACTAGTCCAAATTGAATGAATCAAATCTCTTTATGTAGACAAAAATATTTTCTCTAACAAATTTTTTTTTTTGACTTTTTTTGATTTTTTGGGTGCTACCCAAAAAATCTTATTTTGGGATTAGGATAGCAAAACTTTTGTTTTTGAGCACCAACTGAAATAAAAATTATATTCTTAAAAAGTTTGAAATATTTTTCTATCTTCAAAATTTTTAAAAAAATCAAGATGAAAATTAAGACTGTAGAAGCTTACCCGAAATCCATTTTCAATTGTCCCCTAAGGGAACAACCTTTAGGGATTAACTTCATTTTTTTCCATGACTACAGATTTAGATTTGACATGTAAAAAAGGGTTCAAAGATTTTAGTTCACTTTCAAGTTTTTAATACGCTTGTGAACAAGCATTATGATCTTTCAATCCATATGTGATATTGTTGTTTTATAATACATCTTGTTCAAGATTGTAGAATTACAATTTAAAAAATAAATTTATATAACATATAAGAACTTTGGCTTTTTATTTAGTATAAATTCTTTTCAAGAAAATAAAAAAAAGACCTCAAGCATTTTTAGGGGTTAATATTAGAAAAAATCTAAACTCTACACATGGCCATTTGACTACATAAAAATGTGAAATTATAGGAAAAAAAATTTAAAAATTCAAATTAATACAAAATTTAAATATTTGACCCACATAATCACCTAATGTGCCACGCAAGACTAATGATTATTATTATTATTTTTTTCTCAAGAAAACAACAACCTTTTTTCCCCCTTGGATTTGCACATTGTTCAAAAGTCAAAGAACCCTCAACAAAGGGCTAACATTTTCTTTGATGCAACCTACCAAACCTTATCACTTTTCAAAATTCTATTGTTTTCAATATCTTGAACAATCTTATTACAAAACATACTTTCAGTGGTCAGTGAATCCTAACAAAAATTTACGGTCTCTTTAAAGTACTAGTAATGACCAAGTAGAAGAATTCTCATCAATGAAGAATAATTGAGGCTCAAAATGGATGATAAAATGACATGGAATTCTACATTCCTATAATAGACAAGGTTTCATGGTCACTAGGGTTTTCATTTGAGACATACAAAAGAAATTCTCTTGCCAGATTTTTAGGGTTACTAAGCCATCCTAAGAAAGATGATTGGTCTATTTTTGTTAGTCTTTAATGTGGCTTTATTGTGGTTTTTGTTGCAGTAATTGTAGTTTTATAGTAAAAAAGATTTTTTTATTGAAGTATTTATAACAAATAAATTAATGAATTTTAATGTTGTATATATATATTTTTTAAATTGTTAATTTCTTCGTAAAAATACATTAAAATAAAAGCATGGTCATTTATTTAGTATTTTTTTACTACATACTATTGACAAAGCTTCAATTATAAATTTTGTATCCTTCTTGGTTACAAATTTTGTCCTCTATTTCTTGGCAATTGGCATCCTAGTTGTTGAAATTTTACTTCTAGAAGGTGATAAGAAAACAAGGAGGGAGACAAGAAAATGAATAAAGGAAAAAACTAAACCATCAAATCTATTTCTTTTATAATTATTTTTTTAATCTCTAAAGTTCCATTGTCTCTTTGGGGGATCAAATGGATTTTGGGCAGGCTCCTATGATCTCAGTACTTATTGTGATTTTCTAAATTTTTTTGGTGAATTTAGAAAAAATGCATTAGCTTTCTGAAAATATAATTTTTATTTCAATCAAAGCCTGGGAGTAAAAGTTATGGTACAAAAAGCCCTTTTTAAAAAAATTTGGCAAGCAAAAAAATCCTTCAAAGAACCTTCAGGTAAAAAGTTTCAAATTTTTTATTTTATATGTATTATATTTTTATGTACATGAAAAGCTTTTATTTATTCTTTTTGCATTTATTATGTGAAAGTTATAGACAATCTTGTTTTTCGGGCAATCAGAGCATCTTCTTGAAAAAATAATATACAAGATTTAATTATGACCTTAATTTTTACAATTTTTATAAGAGAAACTTTTGTAAGGTTAAGATCTCTTGGTAGAACAATCTCACTGTTGAGATTAGTGTATTTCAATACCATCTTAGAGCTATTAACAATTTATATTTTCCTTCAATCTTGAACCTACTTCTATTTAGCAAATTTTTAGTGAGTGAAAACTAAGTGTATTTTTTTTGAATTTTTTTTCCTAGATTTTCAACTCTATTATTTATCATATAAAATTAGAAATTCAAAATCAGTAGAGCAACATTTATAAGTTATGAAGGTTCAAAGCCAAAAAATGTAGTTGAACAAGGTGCAAAAAATCCCTTGTTTCTTTTAGTTTAAACACTAATATCTTGCAATCTACATGGTCAAAGTTTGTGAAATTTCTTTCATACATTCTTATACTAGTTTGATACAAGATCATATTGTTAGATATGTCCAAAAAAACATTAATTTTTTTTAGCTCTTTGCTATGGAAATGGCAATTTTGAGTGTTTTTTGATGGAAAAGAGGCCTTGGGACTTTAGGGGTTAAAAAATCAACCCCTTTACAATATTGTATAACCAAGAAATCATTAGAGAAAAAATGAGACCTAAGGATGGCTGCCAGGAAGTGACCAAACTAGTTTATTAATTAAAAATAGGCTCCTTGACAAATCTAGCTATATTGGGTGGTTAGATGCTCTGACTTTCGGAAAGGATGCCAAGACTTTGTAATTAACCTATAGCAAAGTTCTATTTAATATTCACCTTTATTAAAGTGCATGGTGATTAATTGGAAAATGAATAAATTAAGTGAAATTAAACAAAGTGAAGTGGCTTTTAATGCTAGTTGCCATAAAATTCTAAAATTCTAAAATTTTCTACCTAGCTTTATGAGCCACCAAGAGTAGCATGTTTGAAGTTGAGAAGAGAAACACTTTATACAAGTTGGGTAGTAGTAGTTAGCACAATGTATGTGGGATAAGTAAATTAGGTTTGATAGAAGCTCAACCGCTTATAGTTAAGTTAAAATAAGAATTGTGCTCAAAGTCAAATTTAAATTTCAGACCTCATTTAAGCATAGTAGAATGAAAATTTCAAACAATTTTGAGCTAAGTTAATGTAGAGAATCAAGTTAAATTTCCTCTCCAAAAATCCATTTGATATTTGGAGACTCCAATTAAAAGTTATGGCCAAATTTCAGAGAGGGGTTGGAAGGGACATTTTGTTGGATATAACTTTTATTTGGAGGCTCTAAACTTGAAACTAATTTTAAAATACAAAATTTAGCTTAATTCCACAATTTCTTTTAGTCCAAAATTGTTTGAAAAAATTCATTCTACTATGCCTAAATGGGGTTTGATATTTGACTTTGAGCACAATTTTTATTTTAACTTAAGTATGAGCGGTTGAGCTCCTATTAAGCCTAATATACATATCTTACATGGATTGTGTTAATTACTACTACCCAACTTGTATAAATTATTTTTTTTCTCATCTTCAATCTCACAAATGTCCATGAAGTAAGTAATTTACATTGCCATACAAAAAAATGGATGGTAGGTGGTTATTGAAATATTTTGGACATTTGCTTGTTTTTCCACAACTTATTTAGTGTTAGGTGCATACAAATTTAAGTTATTTAAGAATTAGGATTAAGAAGAATTAGAACCCTTAAATTTTAATTATTAAACATTTGTACTTGGATTTCAAGTTGATGACAATCATCCGACAGTCCAACGGAAGGTAAGCGGGTGTAGAGGAATAAAAAATCACTAAGCCAAAAAAAACTAAACTTTGGGGTCTTGGAAGGGCTACAGAGCAACCTTCTAGAGGCCTTAGAATTTCTCTAATGGGTCCTCTCCATGCTGAGAAGGTATTATGCTTTGCTAAATACTTAAAAAATCCTTATCAATTACTTCAAAGATTGGGGTTGGCTTAAGAGCTATATAAGACAATATTGTTCACTGTAGGGGACCCCTTTTCAAAGATACAAAAGGCCCCCTACCTCATTGGTAAACAATGTTATGCAAGGAAATGTTCTAACTCCACTTTACACTATTGGAGGTAGTCAATGTATGGCAACATTGACTTTTGGTCAAGAGCCATGACCACAAGAATTATAGAATCTAGACTCTAGATCCAGTTTTAATCAATAATGTAAAGAAGCCCTCGGGCACACTTTAACCCTTAACCCATAAACGATGTAGAAGACATTTTCTGGTCAATGAATGACAAAGAATCTCTCTATGTAGGACAAAAGTGCAACTATTCATCCTCCAAATTTTGTGTGAAAAGGGAAGATCTCCTACAGCAGTTTGTCTTCCAATTAATGCATTTTTATTTTTTTAAGCCAACAATCCACGCACAATACCCAAACATATGATTTCCACGGTGACCGGCTCATTGTTTAAGGATTAAGAGATGGATTGTTCACCATGGAATTCATCCGTTGTGGTCCTGCGTCGGAATCATTTGCTTAAAAAAACAACCAAGAGCATTCAATGGAGGTCAAACTACCGTGCAAGACCTTCCCCTTTCCACACAAGATTCCAAGGATGAACATTTGCTGACTTTTAGCTTTACACAAAACGTTCTCAGTCACATCCCTCGGACAACAAGCATCCTGTGGCGTCCTTCAAGGGTTAAGAATACAGTACGAACCAGGGTTTTTTTTTGCACTGTAGCAGTGCTCCATGCAGAGAATGGAAGATGGTCCCTCCAAATTTAAACCACTGTGACTCTGCCACGATAGTGGAGTTTGGCACCATGGTGCCAGAAAAAAACACCTTGGTACGAACCATGATCCAATGCTTAATATTTGCATCATTTTTTGCAGATACACTGTATTTCCCTTTTGCGTTTTTTGTATCTGTCTCATCATGATGGTGTGCTTCAGTTCTCTATGTCAGTACTTGTTGTACTATGATCCCCCGGGCCTCTCATCAGAGACGTGCACTGTATGTGCTTGTTGACTTCCGTGACCATGCCATGCCAGGGATTGTGTGATCGAGCTTCTTGTTACGAAGACAAAGAGCTGATCGAGTGCAGTTAGGCTTAACTTATGAAGCTAGTGCCGACTAGCTCCCGCTTGGCATGCATTATTGCAGTGGACAACGAAGTTAGTGTGGTCCACTGAACTTGTTGGTAAATTATATAAACTTTGGAACATCCTTCATTTTTTCTATCGATCTCACAACTCCGTTACGTTTCAACTGTCCGTCACTGGACCATGCTGGCAGAGATGCTAGCTAGTTTTTCTGTATGTCTGTTGAAACTGAAAGCCTTGACTAGCTAGACTTCACACGTACTGGCCGGTTGCATTCGAACTTTCGAAGCAGCTCCGATCCGATCCTCTTTCTTAACATCCCCAAAACAAACCATGTCGATCGCAAACCAGTTCTAGCTTTCCCTTCACAACGTAACTCCGTTTCAAGTGGCCATCACGTACTGTTCCATGCCGGCAGAGATTGGATAGATGAGTTTTCTGTCTGTTGAAATTGAAAGCCTTGAGACTTTACACTCCGCAGCATGGTTGCATTCCAACTTTCCAAGCAGCTCCGATCCTCTTTCTTAACAACGATCCCCAAAACCATGTCGATCGCAAATTGAAACCAGTTCTTTCCTTTCACAGCGTAATTAACTCCGTTTCAACTGTCCATCACGTACTGGACCATGCCGGCAGAGATTGGATAGATGAGTTTTCTGTCCGTTGAAATGGAACGTCTTGAGACTTCGCACTCCGCAGCATGGTTACATTCTAACTTTCGAAGCAGCTCCGATCCTCGACCTCTTTCTCAACATCGATCCCCCAAACTATGTCGCAAACCAGCTGCAAACCAGCGCGCGGATGCGCTAAAAGCCACACCGATTCACAGACACCTTCGAGTTGAATTGCGGATGGTTTCCAGTGGCTCCGTAAATAATGTACGTGCAGTTGTAATGCATGAATTAGTACTAGGCGGCTTGATCAGACTTAGAGAATTAAGCTTAGAGCATCCGCAACCAGTGGAAGGACCAGACAGAAACCACGGACAGTACCGAAACGGAGTTTTCAAGTGGGGAGGGTCACGGACCTCTGATTCTTGTTCTATTGATTTAAAAAAAATAAAATTGAGCCAATGCAAAGCTGTCCATCCAAACCTCAAATGTACTTTTCAGCATTATAAAATGAAGGAAAAGAAGAAGAGGAAATGATTTTAGATTTTTAAAAAATGATTTTTTCATGCAAAAAAGTGAAGGTCTCGAATATATTGGCACACATAACAATGCTAGAAAAGGTATGACAATTTGACTTCCTATTGTGAGCCAAGTTGCTGG
The DNA here is from genome assembly GCA_951230915.1 of Antitrichia curtipendula. Taxonomy (NCBI): domain Eukaryota; kingdom Viridiplantae; phylum Streptophyta; class Bryopsida; order Hypnales; family Leucodontaceae; genus Antitrichia; species Antitrichia curtipendula. The sequence continues at coordinate 22,758,589 of OX579639.1, read as the reverse complement.
GCCTCTAGATTTCACCAACTTGCCCCGGATTGGGGCAGGAAAATGGTGGGCCCGAGAAGAAAGAGAGATTGATACCGATTACATTGGGGAGTGTTTTTTGGAATTGCACCTTCATTGTGTTGTTACCATCTTGAAAGCCAGTTATATTGCAGATGCTCTTCAAGCATTCGCACTAGCACTCCTCAAATTGGACGTGCTAAAAGTTTACATTGATTTTTGAAGAGCCCTCAAAATTCTTGTCTCCTACCTATGTTCACAAAATGTGTGCCATAAATAGTCAAATGAATTGATCAATTACCAAGTAGAAAAAATGGATAAAGCTCACTAAACTTAGGATGAATAGTGATTTCAAGGACCATTGTTTGACTTACTAGGATTCAGTGCCATGAGAATATTTTGAGGGACTCAAAACACTCGTTCTCTAAGTTTTTTGTGTATTAGACCGGCTTGGTGATTGACTGCCAATGCAAACATTCTTAGGTTCATGAATAAAATGTTCAAACTCAAATAATGTAATTATAGGTGTGCAATGTGAAGAGTTCTTGTATTTTAAACAATAGAATAGGCTTTGGAATTCCAAGGCCAATCATATCCCTTAAATATCTACACAACCTTGCCAAGTATGCACACGCAGAAGACAATCTCTTCAAGCTCAAGACAAATATATAAAGTAGCCCCCTTTTTGACCAACCATCCATTATTTTACACTAACTAGCTAGGTTGTTATGTTTCCAATCATATGTGATTTAGGTGACAACTCATAGCAAGAGCAGCACAAATGTCTAAGAGGTGTATATTGAAAGTATACAATGATCACAAGATGTACATTAGAAGCCACAATTGAAGTATTTGTTGATTTTGTAAGCATCCTATGGTTAGAAATAGGGTGACCTATATAACAAGAATAGGTTGAATGGAATCTTCACAAAAAAAATTCATGATAATTTTGTTTTTAAGGAAAAAATTGTAAAAATATATGACATCCTTCTAAAACGTATTTCTCTAAATGGGGAATTTCCCCCCTCACCATACCCATACTACAAATATGCTAAATTGCTTATAGTTTAAATGATTGGAAATGGGTTGTCTACTTTACAAACTTTAATAAACCTTCGGGGATCTATTTTTGATGTATGAGTTATTATACAAGCGGTAGATTTGTCCCCTCTTAGCAAAGTCATAATTTACACTCACGCATGAAAAAAAGTGTACGCACAAAAAAGTTAAGGTGCCCCCCTCCTCCCAAATGCACCACTACTCCTAAACCACCATCTTCACTTTGTGTACATCTCCCAAATCAATTATGTATCTATGTGGAATAAACTGTTTTAGAACCATAAAAACTTTGTTCCTTCATAACTTTTGCATACAGTATCCAAATGTCGCGTTCTTTGGTGCGTTGGAACCTCCTTCCACTTGCCAATAAGAAAATATAAAAATTTGACCACTAGCAGCAGAAAGTGGCGGTTTTGGGGGTACCCACCTTAATACTGTGCAACATATCCAACTTTAGCAGGGGGGGCCTCTCAGAAAACACGCATCTAATAGCACAGGTACAGATACAAACCTCTTGTTCCTTATTTCTGTTTATTGAATACTAGCTACTCACTCTTCTTCATTTCAATCATTTAATGTAAATCAAGTTCACCTACAGTATATAACAAGAGGCACATACAGTACGCAATTACGCATTCAGGATATTAATTATACTCTCGCTATGGAGTCATGTCTGCTCGCTCATCAGTAAAACTACTCAACAAACTCTTTTATTTATTTACAAGAGCCAGTCCTCTCACTGGGCCGAAGTAAGTAACACAGTCCTCTTGAATGCAACTCAAGGCCGATACTGAGGCTCTTGAAAGTCTCACGACGTGGCTGCAGATCACGGTCCAAACAGTTGACAGAAATTTCTTATCAGTAACTTAATTTCTCTGAATGAATGTTCGATTGAGTTTCGGAGTGTTTTTGAGTTTTTGAATTACTGTCTGAATGTGTGTGGTGAGCAAAACCAGAGACGCAGATTACTCCGTCCACACTGTAGCTCAATGATTAGCCCGTATTTCAGGGGAGAAAGGAGGCACTTTGTCTTGGAACTTTAGTTCGGAGTGGGCCGGGAGAGCTTTTGGGTGGCATTATGATGGAGGACTGTTACGTTGTAAGTAATAAGACTGTTGAGAGCAAGACTGTTGAGAGCAAGACTGTTGAGAGTACAAGCCTTTTAAGGGCCTGCATCATCATCATCATCATCATCATATCCGTTGTCGAATTTTGATCACCACTTATAAATTTCTTATGCAATTTTAATTTTCTATTTTTGAAACAAATGAAACGGACATAGAAGAAATTTCTTATGCAATTTCAAAGTGGAAGGTTGTAGATCACAGTAAGTGATGATAGGCATCCTCAGTTCCATTCCGTAAAAAAAGTGGTGATGGACATTTAGCCAAGTCATGGTTACACCCAACTTGAAGGCCAACCAACAGTGTACAGTAAACGGATGAGTTGTTGCTAGTGTTTAACAAGAATCAATATTAGAAGTTAGGATTAAGTTTGTACCAATTTAGTATCCTCTACATGTAAGCATCAGACTTCCAGCTTCCAAGAAACATCAAACTCGTAAGAATTGGACAACACGATTTGTGCACCCAAAGTTTGATTTATGAATTCACAGAAAGAATTTTTTGGTGCATTGGAATTCTCTTTCATTTGCTATAAAAATTAGAGCCTTCATACTTTTGCGTACAGGATCCACCTAATGCATTCTTTGCTGTCTCTTTCAATTGCTAAAAACTATTCCACTCTTCCTTCCTCTGCCAGTGGGATTTTGCCAGTTTTCGTGTGAGCCTGCCAGAAATCCCAAGCAGCTTGACACACCGCTTTCGCCTCCGACCTTCCCGTTTCAATACGCAAGATACTCAAACTCTCCTCAAGAGCTCCATCATCTTCTTCCTCATTCTCGCTCCTACTGCTCAATTCGTCCCTTCCCTCGTCCTCTTTATATTCTTCAGCACTGGAATACCCGTCTGCCTGTTGTTGTGCTTCTGCAGAAAAGCTTTGCAACACCGATTGCACGACTTCGGCCACTTGCTCTCGGATCTGGACAAGAGCGTCACCACTAAGTCGAAGAGGCGTGAGGTCGATTACGACCGAATCAGCTCCTGTTGGTCCCTGTGTGGCCAACAATTGCGAAAGGGATAAGGTAATCACATGTAAAAAGCAGAATGTTGAGTCTTTTTCCTACCATTAGATTGACCAAAATTTTATTGATACTAGTTAGCAATTGCAAGTGGCTCCCACTGCACTGAAACATGCCTTATTCGAACATTGTATGCAAAACATATAAGAGTTCAAAGTTTTATAGATAGTTGCCTTAAAAAATTGACATAAGTTCTGGTGTTGGTTCTAGCAAATATTAAATACTTTTTGTCCCTTATATTCACTATTGCACAATCCCTCTCGCTCAGACAATTTCGGTTTTGCATCACGAAAAATGTACTGCATGAACAAACCGGCTTTCCTGATATGTACTTTGAATGTTCATAAGTATATGTACTACTTAAAAATGGATTGTCAACTACTTAAAAATGGAATGGAATTCAGGACCAAATTTGCAAATTTCTCTTCTAATGTTGGTCCAATTGGAAAACAAAATGCATGGGATTCAGTGTTAAAACCAGCACTGCGCCAGCATAGGTCAAGGGTATCTGAAATCTAGTCCCATCAAAAATTTGGGATATCCTCGAGTAAGATAAGGACCGCTTATGTCTTGCAGGGATCTACACTTGAGATACCCTTGACCTACACCCGCACAACATCTCAATTTTGTCGTCCCAATTGTTAAATCTTCCTGGCTTATGTGATTGCTAAAAAATCAAAGCATAAACAGATACCCAAAAGGTCTCCAGCAGAGGGAGGACAACCTCAGTTCTTTCTGCATATTTTTGCTTGAAAGGGTTTAAGAAAAAAAATTCAGAAGCCTGGTGTAATATTGGAGCCCATTGGACACATCAATCCTGTTCAACCTCACATAAGTAATTGCGACGCTAATTTAGAGATTTCAAGTACCTGCTGAATGAAAATACATAACCGGGAAGATGCGTCACAAAAATTCCGGTACGTGTTTACCAAAGGGTACTTTCGAGACACTGCACGCTGGACCAAATAGCCCTTCTTCTTAGCAAGATCATATGCCTGCACAAATTCAATCCACCAGTAAGCCTTCCACAATTCAATAGAATGCTAAAGTAAGCCATGGATGACCAGAAGCGCAACCCGGTTTGCACCTAAAAAGATTAGATAACAATGATCGTAGTACCATGGCAACAAGATTTACACAATCACATAAGAAAGTCTACGAGAGTCTAGGTTTTTGGCTACTTTGCAAATTCATAACTATTTGTTTAACCCTAACATGTTTCGATGCAAATAGTTTCTCTCCTTGATTTCATTCCGTGAGTTCGGCATTTTTCTACTATGGTGCACCATTTGTGCAATCACGAATCATGTGCATTGTGGTGCTCTTCTGAACTTGCATTTTGTATCTCAGTTTCAGCAAACATTTCAAAGAGAGAAATGGACACAACACATGTAAGGTATTCCTTGTTACCGTTCTCTCGCCAGCTTGAAGTCGATGGGGAACTTTCCGACTGCCCGTCTTAGCTTTACTGGCTTTACCCTTCGAGATTCTCTCAACGTCATCCAGCGTCCACCTATCTTCACGTCACAATACAGACATTGCTCAATTGATGAACATTCACAAAACAAGGTTGTCCTCTTGTCTACATACATCAAACTGAAATCAGTCCTCTCAAACTGAGAAGATCACAATCTAGCTGCTCCTAAGTTAGCTTGATAACACCTTCAAGGGCTTTCATGAATGATTTCAGAGACCCTTCAGATTCACCAGCGAAAAAAAGAAGATGAAAAACAACGCTGCACCAAATGAAAATCCCAGAATGCTGACAAGTGCATTATTTTGACAACTGAATGGTTTTGATCCTACAATTGCAGTCTATCAAGAGGAGAGGATGTCGGTTACCTTTGCGAACTGGTTGCTCTCACCATCACAGGCCGCCAAGTCCTTGCAAATTCTGTTCCACAATCGCTTCGAGAAGAAGACCCTAAAACGTCACATTCTCTGCCCGAGAAGAAGAAGTGCTGTCCATGGTGAATACAGGGAAGGAGAGTTCTACAGAGACTAGAAAACTTGGTTGCAGACGCAATTTGCAAGGCCATGGATAGAGATAGGCTGGGGTAGAGACAACGCAAAACAGTTCAACAAGAATTGATGGAATTGCAACAGGAAAAAATGGTCGTCAAAAGAATGAATCAACAAATTCAGATCTCCTAAAGTGGAACCCAACCCTCGAAACTCATAAACGGTTCGCAGTCCACTTTTGCAACTGCAAATTGAAAGTAAAGACACTGGTCGATGCACACAAAGACACGTACGGAGAATTTTTTTGCCATCACATACTCTCGTATAGAGCCTTTTACTTTTTTGCCCTACCGAAGGAAAGACTTATAGACCCTTGTTTGCAGCACTCTTTTCGGAATAGCCTTGCTGTTGAGCTCCCATCGTTGTGCTCGAGGTGAGTGTCTTTTCTGGATTTTTTGCGTTCAGATTTGGGAGCTGATGTCGCAATTTCTTGGTTTGGTTCCAAAATTTTCAGGTAATCGTGAATTGGTTGAGAGAGGTTGGACTCTGGAGCAAGTTTATGTGACATTAATTTTGAGTCTGTATTGAGAATTGAAGTTTGTTTTTGGAGCATTGCCAATAGTTGAATTGGGTGCGGGCATGGTGGTGGCGCTTGGGAGATTTTTGCAACCCACTCTGGATCTGTGGACACCAATACGAAACTTCCAAAATCTAAGTGTTGTAGAAGAATTTAGGGTTGCGATTTCTTGGAGCTCAAAAAGACTGCCTATGCGCTTGTTGTGAACCATTGGAGCCCATGAGTGGCACGGCATAAGAAAGCAAGGAGGACGAGATGAGGTTGGTGGGCCTGACTGGTGGGATTGCATCTGGCAAGAGCACCGTCTCGCACCATTTTGAGAGTGAAGGACTGCCGGTCGTCGATGCCGATAAAGTTGCCCGGGTAAGCACGCTTCTAATGATGGCGTCTGTTTTGCCATACAATGCCAAGAATGTCGTGGGCATCTCTTTTAGGGTTTAAGGTTTCATCCCGCATCTTTGGTGCCTTCAGTGCAAAGGATCATGTGTGCATCTCTTAGGGTTTAGGGTTTCAAGTTGCTGAGTCATAGCACACCTTGATTGCCCTTGAAAACTCAGCTGTTAGACGGTGTATCTTTGCATGAATGGCCTGTAAACCATCCTCTAGATGAATCTTTTTTGTGCAAAGGTATTTTATAGGGTTCCTAGCTGTTCTCCTGCGTTATCGCCACCATCCTCTCCAGTATTCTCTCCATTGTTCTTATGACCCCACGTAAGTCTACACATCAATTGGCTCATCAATTGGCTCAAAAATGTTCTACATTGATCGATTAAGGGCGCCAGACCTCATGATTCCGATGCAATTTGCAAATTTGTTACAAAACTGGGCACAACGCTCTTCTTCTTTCCCCTGAATACTAGTCCCATATAGAGTTTTGGAATGCAATTCTGGAATCGCCTTCTTCTGTAGGCGACCTCTGACACCCCCTGTTGACTCTTGCTCTTTCAAAAGAAGTACTTACTGGAAAAAGTTCTTTCTAGAGAAATTCGTGTGTTCCCTTGTGAGGGCAGCCGATGAATGTTCCTTTTGTTCCAGATTCTATTGTTATTTTCTTTTCATTGGGAAGTTGCAGTTTCATTGATTCTTGTGTATGCCTAAGCCTTGCTGTTTAGTAAGGAAGCAACCTTCGCAACATTAGAGCCAAATGCAGGAATAGGATCACCACTGACGATGAGCTGCGAACTATTTGTCTCCAGGTGGCATTGGACAAGAACACGTGGGGGTGGAAGAGGGTGGTAGCAGTGTTTGGGGAAGGCATATTACAAGAGGATGGAGAAGTAGACCGTAAGAAATTGGGAGAAATAATCTTCAACGATCCAGCAAAGAGGGGCTTGCTTAATCGGTACTGCCTCAGTACCTGAACACATTCGATTGCAGTGACTCATGTGATGATTACTGTCAATTTTTTGAGATCAAATGTTTCCCACTCAATGTATGATGATGGTTTCTTATGCAATCTTTCAAAGTGGGGAGGTTGCAGGTCAATGTAAGTGACAGTAGACAGACCCATTTTCTATTCAAAGATCAGCGGTCGTAGACGTTATGCTTACACCCAACTTGCTAATTGAATGCCAAGCAAACGTATTCGAAGAGATGAGTTGCAATTGGTAACCGTGTTTCTAATGGTTTTAGTACACTCTACCGTGCAGGGCACTGCAACCGTGCATATCTCTGGGCCTCTTGTACGAGGTGTACAAGCATTGGATACAAGGCACGCCCGTGGTGATCATGGACATCCCGCTCCTGTTTGAGATGAAAATGAACTACCTCACCACCCCAGTGGTGGTGGTGTGGATGGACCGTGCCACACAAGAGGCCCGCTTGACAAAACGTGACAACAGTGCTATTGAGCAAGCACGAGCACGCATCGACTCTCAGCTCCCGTTAGACAAGAAACGAGAGATGGCGGACCATGTCATTGACAACTCGGGGGCTCTCGAGGATACACTCCTGCAAGTCGACCAGCTGAAGAGGATCATCACTGCTCCTCCCACTTGGAGGGAACTGGCCTTGTCACGATTTGGAGTGGCAGCGATATTAACCACAGCTGTTGCACTTGTGTTGTGGCGTCTGAGGTGAGGCTGGGAGAGTAGTGAGTGTTTTGTACAGGTACCACAGTTCGCAGGTGACCATTTTTCACTCTCTTGTTGCATTTCGCAGCTCTCTGTGTCAATAAAGTCATCTTCTGCAAAGACTCTCGATTTGCTTTCTGGCTTTGCTTCAGGTTCTCAAATTCTTTTAAATTAGGAAGTTAGTACTGATAAGAGTACCGGTAGTGACCTTTTTGTACCTTTACCGATCTGCGTCAATAAAGTCATCTGGATGGTTCTCAATTTGCTTAGAACTCGCATTAAATTTCTCAATTTCTCTCAAAGTGAGACGCTAGTATTTGCTAAAAATGAGAGATGGTGTATGATCACAGCTGCTGTACTCGTGATGCGCAAGATTCTGTGGTGGTGGTAGAAAAAAGGGTAGCAAGAGTTGAGTGATCCTTTTGTGCAGGTACCAACTTTGCAGGGTACCACTTTTCCACCTTTTTCTTGCATTTTTCAGCTCTTCGTCAAGAAAGGGCGTTTGGAAGAATCTTCACTTGCTTATGACTTCTCTCAGCCTTCTCTCTCTGATCTTGCTCAGAAAAGATCTACATGAGCTCGTGATCAACACCGGCAATTCATAACTTCGTGGTGCAGACAATTAATGGAATGTCAAACAGTCTTCTTTGCTTTGTAAGCATGTTGATTGTTCCTCCTTTCTACATGATCTCACCGTGTTCTGTGTGGATCTTCACCTCGGATTCCACCTAAGTTTGCTTGGATTTGTGTTGTTCTGGTTAAACTCTGCTTCAAGCCAAAGTTTTTCCTACTATTTTCCACTCTCTACCAAATTTGCTAGTAAGAATCAGGGAATCATTTTAATGGTAGGACGAACCAAGCAACCTCCGCCTCTGGAGGCCACTCCGTCAGTTCTAAGGAGCCTCTGTCAGTCCTCAATTTACGTGGACATGATCGACAGTGTCTCTTGCCCATGATTTCAGTTGCACCATTTTTAGACTAACGTCATCTCCACAATTTCTTTACGTCAATTCCTTGTGCATGCGGGATATGAAGAAGTGAAAGTTAAAGAAATGAGTGTAAGGGAAGCATCAACAAAATATGGAAACACCTAAAACCGTACAACGTAAGCAATTCAGCCATATGTATGATAGTTGGAGGCACTTTTTTCTGGAAAAGAATATTTTCAATTTTTTGTTTTGTTTTGTTTTGATATGGCATGTTATTTATCATTGAAATTGTCATGTAGCTGAATTTGAAACTGAAATATGACAAAATCAGCAGTCAATTAATTGCAATTAAGTAAGAGGATAGAAATTGTCATATAGTTGAATTTTAAACCAAAATGTGACAAAATCAGCAGTTAATTAATCGCAATTAAGTATGAAGACAATTTAATGATATTTTTGTAAGATACTTTAATGGAAGTCTAGGGCTAACATTTCCATCATATAGTTGAATCTAAAATTGAAACTTGACAAAATTAGTAGTCAGTTAGTGGCAATTAAGTAAAGGGACAATTTATTGACACTTTTGTAAGACACTTTAATGGAAGTTGAAGGCTGGCACTTCAAAAAAAATCTAATGTGCATGAATAGATACATGGATGATTTGGGGGGGTTCTATCTTATGTCCTACATTTAGGGACATCAAATGTACTATACAACAATGTATATAGGAAGCATCTAATGTAGCACCTTCTATTTCCATTTGTGTTCTATTGTCAATAGAATCCCAACATATTCTTCATTTATAATAATCTCAATAGCAAAGAAGTTTTTATTTTTACAAATAAAAATAAAAATAATATAGCTATCCAAAAATGTTGGAGAATTTCAATCCTCTTTTATTATTGTTTTGTGTTGTTTTTACTTAGACATTGTTATTTATAAAGTATTCAATCAATGTTTTACATGGACTTGGAATACATGTAAATCTAACTTTAGGACTCTAGGAGCTTTACAATTTTTATTTATTGATGTTGGACATATATAAGTGGTTAATTATTGCCAATATGAAGTTGCAAAGAGATGTCATTGGATTGACCTTGTCCTTGCATTTTGTCCTTGTTTGACACACCATAGTCCAAGAGTGACAAGAGCTTTTGTTTCCTCTACCAAGCCATATGATGAATCTGCAACAAGATGTCGGGGAATTGATTTTAAACTGACATTTTTTCATAGGCGTATCCCCCAATGAATACTTGTCCCCACATTTTGTTCTTATTTGACACTCCATAGTCCAAGAATGACAAGAATTTTTGTTTCCTCTATCAAGCCATGTGATGAATTTGCAACAAGATGGCAGTGAATTGACCTTGTACAAGCATTTCTTCCTAGGCACTTTTCAAAGAGTGAAAAGAATTATTGTTTCTTCTATCAAGCCAAATGATTAAATATGGACTATGTATACCTATACAAATGGATCTACATTTGAATTATTACTTTGCAAAATTAAATTAAAAGTTTCATTGACTACCAAAATTAAAGAAAATAAATTTTACATAGATACAATGAGTAGTAAAAAAGAAAGAAACAATGATATCTAGAAGTTATAAATTATTATGATACCAATATACTAAATTTAGTGTAAACCACACTAATTAATTTAAAGTGCTATAAGTTTTTACTCTTGAAGAATATTTTTACTAAGAGCACAAATATATATACTATTCATGTCAATTAGTGTGGTTACACTAAATTTCGTTAGTCTGGTACCACAATGAACCAAAGATAAAGAAAAGGAAAACCAGTTACAAGAGTCGAGTCAGGCGACGAATGCGCTCTTCTCGACTCGAAACGAGCGACCTTCAGTCGGTGTCACAGACCAGCGGACTTACAATCCTACCAACGGACTTCACCACCTACCGACAGTAATAACTCCCCCTCCCGTGCGGGTAACAGGGGGCCCTGGCTCTCTGACGATGATTCTCACGACACTCCTTGCGATCCAAGCGTGGTATAGCGCTGTGCAGCAATCGTGTCCGCAATTGCATCTCCAATTGCGTGCTTCCATTCAATTGTGGTAGCCAAGAGTGCGAGGAGAATCGTCTTGTTAAGCAGGCCAAGACGGGAACAAGCGCGACAGGCGATGGTTGCGTGTGGAGCACTTTCTTGCATTGAAGTCGTCTTCGCCAATTGGGGTATGTTACGTGACATATGCACTTAAGAGAACTAAGAAACGTTAATTGCAAGATTTGCTGTGGTGTTGGAGATGCTATGTAGGAGATAGGGTTTTCTGAATTGCAATTGAGTTCGTGTCGTTGGATGCGCAGAGTGATGGAATGCGAGGGGATGACCGTCGTGTTCTAGGGTTTCGTCTCCTAGGGTTAAGGTAGGGTGCCCTTCCATGTTTTCTTAGCATTAGGATCATAATTAGCTGACTGTTTTATTATTTCGATTTTGCTTGTTCCGATTGGAGGCTGTCACTGTATGTTTAGGAGAGTGTTTTGTAATAGTTGTGCATCAATGTGTAGGAGCTTGGAGATACTGTTGTGAATGAGAATTTGTGGCATGATGTGGTTGTAGGCTCAAGCGGGGCATTGCATTGCGTGACCTATGGCGAAGGCTAGAAGACCTTCGTGATTTTCGTCTGAGATCCATCTGCATGAGGCATTCCACAAGAAAGAAAGTTCACGACATAAGAGGAGCTGAATGTCGTCCAGACAGAAGGGGACGAAAGTCCAGGTGCGGACACTGGGTCTTGGATATTGCGCTAGAACATTGCCTTTTCTCCAGTTTGATTCTTTGAGGAAATTATTGCCATGGTTACGGGAGAGAGGAAAGGGGGCTGCTCCTTAACCCCTAAAGACTCGTGAAGCTCATGTTGGGCTGACGTTTTTTTAGCAGGTTTGATTAGGTCATTAGAGACTCTTTTTAATCCAATTTATAATGCAATACTTTTCACTGATTCTGGTGATCCAGAATTATAACTTTCACAATATGGTCAACCGAATTGGTCCTCTTATTACCATGAATTTTTGGCCTTTTAGGGTTAATTTGCCGTGTGGAAATTGTGCAGTCGCGGTCCACAATGACATCTGAGAATGGCTCCAGAAGACGTCGAGGAGCTAAGCCGGAAGAACCATGCCGGGTCGGTCTCATACCGGCTCTTCCAGACGAGCTGGCTCTGATTTGCTTGGCACGAGTACCGCGTGCTCAACATGCGATTCTGAGTGCCGTTTGTCGCAGCTGGCGACGCCTCTTGCAAGGACGCGTTTTGTTTGAAATCCGGCGGGAGCTTTCTCTCACTGAAGAATGGCTCTTTTTGTGGACTCAGGTACCTCTTATTACTTGTTTCCCTGCCAGCTGAGAGCACCGGGTCCAGATTTCTGCTCCACTTCTCACACTTTTCCATTTCTTCGATTTAATATGATCCAAGACTGCGATGATAAGATCAAGGTGTGCAATGTCACAGCATGATAAGCTTTTTTTCTCAAATTTTTAATTTCTTACGGTAATAAAAGTCCCTCTGAGTCTTTGCGAGCTCTCCGCCGAACGCACCATATACTATGGAAGTGAAAACAATTAAATTGTCCAAAGACGTTTTAAGCTACTTTGCGGATCCAAAGTGGTAAAAAAATGCCACACTAAATTTGAAGAATATTTAATATTGTGGTTACCGTGGTCCACATTATATGGTGTATTTGACGTAATTGGATCAATTAAGAAACTGTTATCTTAATTTCACATATTTTGAGAAGATGTTCAAATGTGAAAATTGAGGGCAAAGTTGGGCCATGATGGAAGAGTCAGTTATTCAATATGTGATGCTGTGGGGGGTTTAGAGGTAGAGAGTGGTGGGATGGAGTGATGTCTCAACACTACTACAACTGCCCTCTCATGTTGCTATTAGGACATGGAAAGAGCCAACGTGTGGCATGGGTATGACCCACAATCCAATCGATGGTTTGCTCTCCCATCTTTGCCCAATGAACAGCGCACCGCTGGCAACTCTGCATCTGCAGTGGTGGATGGCAAACTCTTTGTGGTAGGGGGGCAGCTGGACAATGGCAATGCATGCAGCTGTGTTTCATACTTTGACATGCAACTCAACTGCTGGAAATCTGCAGCCCCTCTGAACATTCCGAGGGCCAAGTGCATGGCAGGTCGAGAACAACACTCCGGCCTTTTGATTTAATGTCCACTTGTCTAAGAACACTGTTTGCCCTATTAGTCCGTGTGACACTAACTTACCATTGTCGCACATTCTGTAAAATTACATTGTACCAATTTCCACAATAATGAAATTTTGTCGCACATTTTGTAAACCTACATTGTACCAATTTCTACAATAATGAAATTTTGTAGTAAAACTAGTTTTTTACATCCTCACTAATAGGACAAATAAGTGCAGTTTATTTGTCTTTAATGAACGTTTAAAAAACATATGAACTCTTTTGATGTTATTGGTAATCTCACCTGAAACTACTACTATAAGAGTGGGGTGGGCCGGGGTGGTGTCCTGTTATGTGTTACACTATGTTGTGATTACATATTCCATGATCTTTATGAGCAGGTGTTATCAACAACCAGCTGTATGTCGTTGGAGGGTTTACAGAACGTGACCAGGATGCAGGACCCACTGCCGAGGCTTACAACCCGGTAAAGAATGAATGGCGCATAATTTCCTCAATGAAAATCTCCATGGAGCTTTACGATTCTGCCGTTCTCGACAACAAGTTCTACGTAGTGAATTCTTCGAGTGAGAATCTGGTTGGACTGGTTTACGACCCAAAGCAAGATGAATGGGTGTACATGGCCCATGGTCTCAATACCGGTAATGGCACCCCTAAATTCTCGATTTGTTCTGAACCTTTCCAATGCTGGGTTCACAGGCATTCAGTAAGGTAGTGGACAGCATTAGGCATTTTCACCACCATTTAGGAAAGTGGTCTTATGCAATGATTGAAAGTGGGAGGCTGTAGACCACTATTGAAGGGACAGTAGACCTCCCCATTTCCACTCAAGTATCAGTGGCCATGGACATTCATGCAAGTCGCACTGTCACCCAGCTTGCTAATTGAAGGCCAACCCAGTATATTTGGAAGAGATGAGTTGTTGGTAACAGGGTCAATAGAGAAGACGAGATCAGATCCCTATCAGTTTACTCTACACTTTGATGATCCTAAACTTGAGACCAAAAATACTTAGGCAGCTCTCAACCAAACCCTTTTCGAGTTCTGTGTCTCGTATTTAACAAACCCTTTGTGTTTGATGCAGGTTGGCAGTCCAAAACTGCTGCTATGAATGGCAAGCTGTATGCTGTGGGTGACTCTCATTCACTCGAAGGCAAGAATGAAATTTCAGTCTATAATGGAAAGAAGGACTCGTGGGAAACCATCAAGGGTGTCTTGGAAGACTCAGCGCCTGTTTTGGCCTGGGGCCCGGAGCTTGTGAGTCTGGGTGGAAGACTTTGCATTGTTGGAACAGGTTTGCAACCTCGGTTCGGAACAAGAGCAGCCGTGGCCGTTGTGGAGGTGAACGATTCCAAGACTGATTCCAAATCCTCTGCGTCACTTCAATTTTATGAAGATATCACGGGCAAAATTGAGTTCGCTGATCCACTACCCCGGGGGGCATGTCAAGTCGTGGCTCTGTGATAGGCCTTGTACAGTGGGAGTGGACTTTTCTATCAGTAATCCTGGACTCAGCCATGCCTTGTCATTGACTTCATTTCTCTCCCCTGTGTCTGGAAGCTTTCAGGTCTAAACTAGCTTTGGTACTGTGAATATTCTCATTTTTTGCTAAGCTCATCGTGTGATCAGAGCAGGCAAATGAACGTGTCCAAAGCTCAAGAAGTTCATCCAGAGTTTTATATGTAATTAGAATCCTCCTCTCCCTTTCTTAGGATTATGGCCCACTGGGTCATCATGCTTTCTTATTTCTGCCCCACCCTAGCCAATTTACCTAGTTGAGGACAACCCTCTCTCTTGGCATCAACCTGACGCAGACTGACATCAATTGTAATTAGGTCGGGATTGTAAACAGTTTACCTGACTCCACCGAAATTTTACAGTTTAAACATCATTGAAGTGTGGTGATCTGTTGAACATGTGATAATACATTCTGTGTGTTACTGTTTGTGGTTTGTTTGCTTGTTTATTTGTTGCGTTGAAGTGAAAGGGCCTAAAGTAGGAGAAGCCTATGAGATGTAACGATGCTTAGTTGCCATCCCTAGAGATTTGGACTTCTTTGAGGTTCTGTAGTTTAGGATATCCTCTTTATGTTTATATGCTGCTCTTCAAGGGTAGGGTATAGTTTGTGCTTAACCACATTTTTTCTGTTGTTCTACCACAAAAAGTGTCTACTTTGCCTTTCCTCTGGCATATGGCAATGTGTTGTGACTTGTAAACTTGAAACAACTATGCACTTGGATGAACACTATTTGGAAGCAAATGCTACTCCTCAAATGTTGGATCACTTTGCAAGTTGATGCGTACTATTTTCCTTACTAATATGAACAGAGTAATGTCCATGTTCAAAAATTGGCTAAATTTAGCATAAAAGACTAAAGAAATTTTGGAATTCTACATAACATGATTAACCAACTATGGGGGGCTCTTTTGTTCCCCTAAAAAGCGGGAGCCCCTAGCATGGCAACTTCCTAATGAGACAATGATTCTTTCTAATTCTCCAATCAACCAATGACACTACCATTACAACTTTCCAACTAGCTAATGACTCTCTGTACATTAAACTAAATTCACTTTGAGGGATCTAAGGAGGGATTATCCCAATCTTCAAGAAAGTATGGTTTAGGCTTGGAATTGTCACTAGCAATAGGGGGAGGCTTGTAAAAAGTAGGGAGGCATTTTTTTTTACTTTTGGAAATCTATTTTTAACATTGTACTTGAACTTTTTGGTTGCTCTAGTTTGACTATGTACTATTTACCAAAAAGATGCAAACATAACGTTTGTGTTTCAATTCCTCCCCCTCTTCCCTTGGAAAAATCAAGAGCTGTTGATCTGAATTCAGGAAAAATCACCCTCCCCCCTAAATGTTGTTGATCTTCTAGAAAATAAAAAAAGTCATTGATACCTATGGAACACACAATCTTGGCTATTCAAGTTTGTATACAGAATACTAATAGAAAATATAGATAAGGAATATATATGTATTCTCAAGGATACAAATATGATTTCAGACTATAAAATTTAAGATATGTATATGAATATGCTCATAAAAAATATGGATATGAAATACACATGTATTTACAAGCCAAAAATACAGATATATTTCTTATGGTTTGTAATTTTCACAAATTCCTAAGAATACAAATATGGTTGGTGGAAGTGGGTTTTACATGTTGAATTTAAAGTTCATTTCACACAAGGGATTGTCACAGACATAGAAGGATCTCAAGAAACTTTTACTTTTGAAGAAACTTCTCAAGAAACTTCCAAACTTGTAGAAAAGTCTTAATTGCATAAGTCTATATATAAGAGTTGAGTTTGAGAAGAAGTCTTACTTGCTTTAGTATATATAGAAGTCAAGACTGAGAGGTTGACAACTCTTTTTGATGTCTAGCTTATACTCCTTAGTCTTGAAATTGTATCGTTGGTGTTGATCATTTGTACCCCTTGCTATCTTGAATACAATCTTGCATCGTTGTTGAGATTCTTGCCTTGAATATTCTCGTTCTTGTTTCCTGACCATCCCTGATAGTTTGTTAAGACTCACCAAGTAATGTCCATCTTTGTCAATGAATTGACCATGCCATGCCGTGAGACAATTTTTCTAGTCAAAATGCATACAATCAAAGAATTCAAACATACTTGGTCAATTCCTTTTTCGATTGACTTCCATTTGTGTTATTATATCTTCACAAGTGGATTTGCACTCATACTTCATAATCTAAGACATATTCTATCTCCATTAAAATGAACAATTGTAATTGTTTGTGAGTTTTATTACTCAATTGTATAATGGGAGAACACTGGAAGGAATACATGGATGACTGGAAAAAAATAGAGAACTTAATGGTTGCAAAAATTGAATTGTAGCAACAATTAGTGGAATTTCAACATCTAGATGAATCCAAAAAATGCGGTGGTTCAATAACAAGGAAGACATGCACTTTAGACCGAGATTGGAAGCAAGATTATAACCAGATAACTACTTTAGGCAAAAACCAAATGTCACAGGAAAATTGGATATTTCAAACATTCAAAAGTGCATTGCAGTTGTAAAGCAACTGGCTTATGGATTCTCAGCAGATGCATGTAATGAGTATGTACCATTAGCGGAGACTACAATCATGGAGTCATTAAAAAGATTCGTGTAAGCAATACAAAAAAATTATGAGAAACAATACTTGCGCAAACCCACTCGTGAAGATATAATAACACAAATGGAAGTCAATTGAAAAAAGGGTTGGCTAGGTATGTTTGAATCCTTTGATTGTATGCATCTTGACTGGAAAAATTGTCCCACGGCATGGCATGGTGTTAGGAACACAAGAATACTAGACAAAAACGTTGCAAAGTACGTAGAAGAATTGATATGAACTAATATGAATTTGGATTAACAAGATTAGCACATGAGCAACAAGAGAGGTGAGCGAAGGCTCCAAGAGATGCGTTGCTGAGACTAAATAACTCTTCAGCCTTAACTCCAACATATACTCTAATCTAAAGTAAAAGAAAGTCTAATCTAAAATCAAAGTATAAGACTAAAGTAAAAGTAATTGGAAGGTTCCAGAGGTAATGTTCTTAACACATGGTCAATTCATTGACAAAGATGGACATTACTTGGTGATTCTCAAAGTTGTATGTGATCAATCACTATGGGTTTGGCATGCTTTTTTTGGTATATCTAGAATCAACATTGACATTAACATTTTAGATAGTAGTCTAGTATTGCATGACTATCTTGCAAATCAAACTCATGACCTTAGTTTTGAGGTGAGTAGCCATCATTATAAAGGGTATTATTTGCTAATGGATTCAATTTACCCACTATGGAGCATTTTTGTACAAATGCTCCATGGAGCAAAAGAATTAAAAAAATACACTTTGCAAAAATGCAAGAGGCTGCAAGGAAAGACAATGAACATTGTTTGGTGTTCTGCAAATAAAATGGAGTATTATACAACAATCAAATAGGTAATGGAAACTAGAAGTAATTGAGGATATAGTCATGGCATGCATAATATGATTATTGAAAACAAAAGGGATGATGGACTTTCGGCTATTGATTATGAAAGGAGTGATGTAGAACGTGGATTGACATTCGCTGAGTATCATGAAGTTTCAAGACCAAGGAATGTAAGCTAGACATCAAAAAGAGTTGTCAAGACAAAGAACCTCTCAATCTTGACCTTTATATATTCTAAAGAAGCTAAGATTTTTTCTCAAACTCAACTCCTATATGTAGACTTATGCAACTAAGATTTTTCTACAAGTTTGGAAGTTTTTTGAGAAGTTTTTTTTAAAGTAAAAGCTTCTTGAGATCCTTCTATGTCCGTAACAAGGGTTTGCTCAAAAGTCTTACAACTAGTAGGAAAATCACATGTGTACCTCTTTTAGAAATTTTGTAAAAGCTTAACAACCAATGGGATAATGACATGTGTATCCCTTATAGAAATCATGTGTGATTTTCTTTGAAATTGACAATGTCTCATTACATCAAAACTGACATCCTAATGTTATGTTTGATGTCTAAAAAATTTGACGTTCAGTTTTTAGACATAAAAAACAACACGGGTTTCTTCTAGTGTTATGTACCCAGAAGACGCAAACATCTTTTGGGTATTAATATACTACTATATACTACTATTATTCGTAGTATTATTGGTTGCTTCTAGTTTGACAACATAGCAAAGTTACTCCCAAAAATAATGAAGTTTCTCCCTACTTGTACAAACATGGAAATGAAAGCGATATGACACATGGCGAAAACAATCTTGACTTTGGAAACCTCCACAATTCTTTTCCCATTCTGACACCACATCAAAGTTTCCTCTAAGTCTATTTGAAGATTAAACTTATAAAAGAGAATTAGCTTTTGCAGATGACTTAGTTATTTTTTCATTTTGTGTAATGCTGACATGGACAATTGGCATGTGCCTCATCCTTATATATTATCTATATCTTTTCAAATTTCTAATTATCCCAAATAAATGACAATTAATGTTTAAATTCTAGTGGTTTTTAAAATTTTTGCATATTGACATCTCTAAAGCATTCTATAATGGATTTTTTTCCTAGAACTATAAAAGAATTGATTTCACACAGAACTTGAACCCCTAAAGCCCTAAGGGTGTTTTCAATCAAAAATCACTCAAAACTACCACTTGTGCTGCATTCACTCAAGAAAACCAAAAAATTTATTTTGGGGGAAATTTAACCATAATATCTTGTACTTAACTTGTCTAAGATCACATAGTAAAAATTTCATCAAATTTAACCGTACGGATTGGAAGATATTAGCATTCAAAGTTGGACAAAACACAAATGTGTTATAAAATATAAGTTCTACAACTTTTTTAAAGTTTGCATTAAAATAGATAATGTGAAGCACAAAAAGAAGAAAATATCCGTATGGTCAAAATTATAAAATTATTCTTAGATTCTCTTCAAATGAATTTTGAAGATATAACTTCAAAAATTCACCAAAAATACAATTTCTATCTTTAGCAATTGAATTTTTTTTTGATTGGTCAAAATTGTGGTTTCTATTGATTTGTGAAAAAATGCATAAGATCCAGTAATGAAAACACCAACACTTTCCCCAAATAGTAAGTTTTTCAACACTAGGCAATACTAGACTCTTTGTGCTATTTCTCTTATAGTTTTTTTTTGACCGTAGCGATCTTAGTTTTGAATATAAATATTGAAAGACAATACAATCTCTAAAAAAAAAATTGAAAAAAAAAATTGAAAAAAGTTTTTTTCTGCCCGAAAAATCTGCCCGAAGTCGGGCAGCGACCATAAAATGGTCGTTTGAGCGCTTAGGGATTAAATTGCCCGACAAACTATGATTGTCCATAACTTTCTCATCCCTAGTCCAAACAGAATGAATCAAATATTCACGTGTAGATAAAAACATAAAGTTTTAGGAAAAAAATTCAAAAAAAATTATTTTGACTTTTTGTAATCTTTTGGGGGCAGCCCGAGAATCTCCATTTCTTGCTTATTGTCCCATAACTTTTTCATACGGCATCAGATTGAAACAAAAACTATATATCCACAAAGCTCTCGCAAAACTATAGAACCTCAGAAAATCTCAAAAAAAATCACTTCAAATTGAGACAATAGGAACCTACCCGGATCCAAATTGTCCTCCGAGGGGACAAATGATCCTTTAGGGATTAAATATGAACATTTTGCAAAGAAATGTCATGATTGCAGGCCTTGCAAAATGAAAGTATGCTTGACTTTCATTTCATTAATCAAAAAGACAATAACTCGAACCTTTCCACATCCATATATACTTATTAAAACAAGTAATTTTTTTATTTCATTTTTTGTTTCACATGAATGTTGGAATTTACCGGGCTTTCAAAGTCCAAGTGGAGTTATGGCAAAAAATTGCCCCAAAAATTATGGTGTAAATCCTCACCTTCCTGAAGTAGAGATGGCACATTCCCAAACCGATATTCTTCAGGGGCCACCACCTTGTGGATAACATTTAGACGGTAGAACGTGGAGCGCCTCCTATGACCACGCCCCCCCTGTCACCGTGCTCTTCGACTCTCGCCTCTCTATCCCCTCCGGAAGCGTGGCAAGTCCTCCGCAACGCAACTTCGAATCCACCAATTTCTGCAACACAATTGCAGCCCCAATC
Organism: Antitrichia curtipendula; assembly: GCA_951230915.1. NCBI lineage: Eukaryota > Viridiplantae > Streptophyta > Bryopsida > Hypnales > Leucodontaceae > Antitrichia > Antitrichia curtipendula. Next base: position 22,738,014 of record OX579639.1, on the reverse strand, counting down.
CTGCTGTCGAAATTTCTCCTTGAGCTCCCGACAATGGCGTCTGCAGCAGCGGCTTCCAGTCTAGTGGCAGCGGCCGCGTCGGCCGCGTCTCTTTCTCGGAGCTTCGGGTCTCGCAATGGGGGCGTGGGAGTTTCGAATCGGGTGTCGCCGACGGGCTTGAGCTTGACTAAATCTTCTTCAACTCACAGAAGAAGACGAGGTGTTGTTTCTGCGGCTGGGGTGAGCACAGTTGATTTGAGATTTCCATGGCAATTTGAAATACGTCAAATCCTTTTTACTTAAGTGGTTTTTGCTTCTTCTCGTGTTTTTTTGTCACTTTTGTTGCGATAGTTGACAATGTTTGGCACTTTTAATATGAATTGAAAATAATTAACTAATCTGTTTATAATAAAAGTTACAACCTAAGATTTTTGTCCTTTGCTTCTCTTTTCCTATTAGGGAGCAGGAGTTTTGGATTTGGATTGGTGATGTACCGTATTGTGAGAAAATGTGGTGAAATTCGAGGGAATTTGAGAGAATGTGACCAAGTTTTTTGAAATCTCGGGTTCCAACATTGCATTAAGTTACGGACACTCACAATCGCTGCGAAGTCAGATGTTTAGATTATGTTGTTGAAGATGGGTTGAGGATTTCAACGCACCGAAGAATGCTTTATTTGTATATCGTATGTGAAAGTTACGGAGGCTGGAAGTTTGATTCGTATTTGTTCTAGAATTTGCTGCTTTGTTTGATTAAGGGAATTTACATTAGCTCAATGTAATCAAGTGGCGCTTCTGGTTTCTGTGGATTTGGGGTATCCCTCCCTTGCTAGGGTTTGGTTGTTTAGGTGGTTAGTAATTAGGTTTACAGTAATTAGATCTGAGTTTGTGTTTGACAGCGAGCAGGATAATGTGGAGGAGAAGCTGACCGAGCAGAAAGAGAAGGAAGTGATGCAGGAAGCGTTGGAGGACGCCTTGCGGAATGTCCAGGAGCTCGAGGAGCCCAAGAACAATCCTCTCGTTACTCGTGAAGGTAGGTCATGAATTCTTCATAACATTCTTGATAGTACTAAACACAAATAGAAAAAACAAACTAATATGAGAACTAGTAATGCCATCAGTCATGTGGCTCCAAGGCTGTGCAAAGTTAGAATTATTTGGCATATATTTCAAGACTGCAATTTGAGGACCATAAGGACTCATCAGTCAAGAAGTTTGCTATCAAGAGTGTTTGCAGGGCGTGTCTGAGGATCATTGAACCTTAATTATTCGGATTCCTCCTTGAATACCAGATGGGACCAAGGTGTGAGGAGCTGATTTTAAGAATTTTGTGTATGGTACAGAGAATGGGAATTTTTTACTTTCTGTTTTCATGAATATTCTAAATACGAAGGTAGTGATTTCTGTTTGCGTCACTTTAAGCAGGTTAACATATGTAGAGAGTGTGTACCTTATATAATTCAACTTTTCCTGTACCTGAAATTCTTTTACCAACATGCAAGACAGAAATTGACTTTCCCCATGCTTCTGTGCAATAACAACTGAAGCATAAAATTCATTTTCTTTCGTCTTCAGTGTAGGAATTTCTTGTGTTTTAAGAGAGGCTTTGACTTGAAGACGGGATTTTGGCTTTTATCATGCATTACTATTTCATCAGAAAGTTTAAACTTGTTTTATGTTAAATGGATTTGTTTAGGGTTGGAGGAGAGGTTTGCCGTGATCAACACTGGTGCCTATGAGTGCCGCTCATGCGGTCACACGTACGAGGAGCAGAAAGGAGACGCGACTTTCCCTGTGGCTGCAGGCACTCTGTTCCGAGACCTTCCGGAAGACTGGTTGTGCCCCACATGTGGTGCTGCCAAGACTTACTACCAAACGAAGAGTGTGGAAGTCGCTGGATTTGCCCAAAACCAACAGTATGGACTGGGTGGGAACACGTTGACAGCGGGGCAGAAGAGTCTAGTGATCTATGGTTCTCTCTTGGCATTCTTTGCTCTTTTCCTTTCTGGCTATTTCTTACAGTAATGGTAGCATGGATACTTGGGAGAGATGGTGCGTGACATCTACATGATTTGTTGATTGGCCTTTGTATGATGCGGAGGAGAGACCTGTAGTTTGTATTATGTCTTTTATGTAAATTGAATTGAGGGTTGCGTATTTATTCTTTCTATCTCAATAGGTAGGTTCTTGTTGTAGCAGCGTCTGAGTCTCTGTACTTCAAATGTTGAGCCAAAGGCTTAATGATCATGAATGCAAATATCTCCTGGAACAAGGACCTTTTTTCTCGAAGACTCCTTTTTTCCTGATTATACCCTTCCTGGCATTGAGACGTCCGGCATTTCATACCCTGTGAGTTTGACTCTGTTGTTTACGAGGAGAAGTGCTATTCAAAATATTTAAGAGAAACTATTCAAAGTTTATTCATTGGGCTTAAGTATCCAATATTGAGGACTGTTTTTTCTATTTAAAATGCGTGTCCTCAACGGAAGCAGATCAATGCTCGAGTTCTACTCTAGGTGATTCTACAATTAATGTCATGAATATAGTTCTGCGTAGGGAAGGCAGGTTGAACTCAGTACTCTACTCTTCCAATGCCTGCAGATTGTAACCTACTCTCTCTCAACACACTCAATCCAGCCGTGTATAAATCCACCACTTGGCGCCGATCTAGACCTCTAGTTTCTTCACTTGAATGGGAAGCTTGTCCTTAATGTGAGGCATCGGCAAAAAGATGGGCTCCCGCTTGCCAAACGACTCCCACCTGCATTAAATTGACACCCTTCTTGTTAAAGCTGAATCGTCTTTAGCACGACTGCTTTAATCTCCAAGAAGGAAACAAGGACATCACAGATCTCGATTCTTTCTCCACAGTATCTGGAGGTTAAGCTCAAAACCTTTGTTACTATTTTCAGTTCTTTACTCAATTCACAGTAGCAAAACAGTGTGAATCTTGGGATGCGGGGTTTCTTACGTGTATTTGGTGACGAAATGATGCAGGAAGACGGCCACTTCGAGGCGAGCCAAATCAGCACCGGGGCAGATGCGAGGGCCATTACCGAAACCCATGAAGGGCACTTTGCCAGCATCAGGTCCCTGTTTCAGAATGCCACACACAATCCCCTCCAAAACTTTAATACCGGTATGAAAAATCAAATCATAGCACTCATGGTTCTTGAGAACAGGAAAGACTAATCAACAGGCTTGAGCTGCGCTCCGAAATTTGAATTTCTTTGTGATTGTGTGTAGGTGGCAGGGGTCTTACAATGTAGCGGTAAGGGTTGAACTTGAGAGGGTCCTTGAAGCCAGTGGGGTCGTAGTGCACCGACAGAATGGAAGTGAACACCTTCCACTTCTTGGGAATAATGTAATCTGTCCAAACACGAAGCATCTTCAATTATGTTGGCAAATTTTTCGATGAGATGCACAGGCGGGCTTTTCTTACTAACTTGGATAAAGATATACACAAGCTTGTAGAACTGTACTCAACTTTGCCATTGAAACGCAAATTTGCCAATTTGATGGATATGTCTTTGTTCCACACATTAGGAATCAAGAGTTTCAGCACTTACTGTCGATTTGTACATCTTCTTTGGCTTCACGCATGAGGAGGTTCAGAGGGGTGCTCATTCGCACAGATTCGGTGATGACCTGCAAGTGACAAAACGATCCATTAGATGGTGTTTTTCGCCCTTAAACAGTCCCGAAAACTCACGAACATGTTTTTGGTTTGATGGTCAAGACAGCAACCATTATACTTCGTTTGATTGGAATTGTTTCTCTTACATGCTGAGTGAACGTCATGCGCTTGTACTCCTCCCATGTGAGCTTTTCACCAGGTTTCTTGTTTTCACGGATCTTGTCATTCTCAGCCTGTCGACATGAACAAGATAAATCCATAAAAAATCCACGAAAATTGCATAGCAGGCATGACAGGGAGGTCCTGACACCTGAGGCCCAGCGTCTGATTCAAGGAAGAATCAAGGTACCGAAGATGCTGCAATCCTCTTATACTTTGACACAGATCTTAGATTCTGGGTTTAAGGTTTTCGAAGAAAGAAGTCTCTGACATCAATCCGACGCCAATCAAGTCAACTTTAGCTCTCTGAGATTAGCTTTAGGATTGCCAACAATCCAAATAATGTCTAGTTTCTTGAGTACGTTGTGAGAGGGGTGCACTCCTAGATCAACTAGGGCATAACAAATTGGATTCAAGGGAATTATATATACTAGACAGGAAAGTACTCACCTTGACTTCTTGCAGGATTTGCGGATTCTCGGACAGGTACTTGATGGCAAATGTCAGGGTCGTGGTTGCGGATTCATGGCCTGCGAACAGGATGCTGTGAATGTAATCCTCGGCCATCTCTTTCAACTCGGCATCTGTGTAAGCTGGGTTCTCTGCCTTTTTGAAGTCTTGAAACTCCTTGAACTGGTTGATATCATTGGGTCCGCAGATGGGTAAAATGTCCTTGTAAACGATGTCCAAAGCTCTCTGCCTCGCCTGCGTACCAATAACACTAAAAAATCAGCTCAAAGGGCTTGTTGCATATGAGGGGCTATAGAGTCAAGGAAGAACAATACTTTCTGGGAGCAATATCTCAACATATATAATCAGAAAGCGTTCCGTAACCAAATGCACTGCACTCGATATTTTGAAGATCCATTTTTGAATTAGAATTGCAGAGGAGAGAATGTGGTGTCACCTTCGTGGCTTCCTGGAATTTGGACCCCGCAATGCTGATGGGTGCAGTGTAGAGGCCGTCAGTGTAAGTGTACATCTCCTTCTTCAAAGCGTTCAACACCTTGCCTGGCTTCAGCACGCTGAAGAGTGCTGCCGCCACGATTTCAAACGTAAACTGGAACAAATCACTTCACCATTATCAGTCACACATCGTAAAAAGTCAAGCAATTAGAGGTCGTTCCTAAGTCTCACTCTCTCCCATTTTTCACCTCTAGATTCATTATGACCTCCTCTAAATGAGTGTAATTTCTTATTCCAAGGAACTACAGCCTACTCCGCTACACTAATTGCAACCCTACAAACTTAAATCTGCAATCAAAGCAAAGGTTGGAGATGCACAACAACAGGCCAAGATCCCCAAATAGTGGAGTGCAGTGGAGAACGTCAGGTTACCCCGATGCACCCAATGTTCCTTTCGATAGAGTTATAGTGCAAGGTATACCCAAATTGCTTTGCACAACAAGAGATAGAGAGAGGTGAAAAGATGAAAATCAATGGACTACCAGTCAATGTTTGGGTTGCTTACACTTCGAGCTTCATCCCCCACACGCACGCGGCGTCCTTCCCAGGTGCTCATAGCGTTCAGGGCGAAATCCTCCACGGCATTGATGCGGTCCTTGAGAGCAAGAAAACCAACTTTCGAAAGAGCAAAGCGTCTCCAATCCTTCCACTGCTCGCCATGGATTGCAGGGGCACTAGTGTTGCCAGTGAGCTCAATTGGATAAGCGGCATGGAATAACTTGCCCTCGTTTTGCAGCACCTTCTTCACGTCCTCTGTGCCGGCGGCAATGATGATGGGCTCTCCAAACAAATGGGTGGAGAATAGAGATCCGTACCTGCATAAGACGCAACGTCAGAAACAGTTTGATGGTGTTCTGGGAATTCTTTAATTAAGGTCCAAGCAACCATAAATGGACTACGTTTACTAAGTAAAGAAATGTCAAAGCATGGAGCTTAAAGGGCTACCTCTCACATCTCTCAGCTCTATGTATTCACCATTGCACTAATGAAATCTGTGAAGAATTTTGGTTTTCGAATGCACGACACAACGAAATTAGACCTCACACAAACTCTGAATCTTAATTAATGCTTCTTGACCCACGAATGATCTACTACTGAATGAAACCCAATCTGCAAAGTTTGCTGCTCATTCTCAATCAACTTGACATATCAAGATTTGATCAAATCGTCCCATGATTCCCATAAATGCCCAAATCAAATCTGCAAACTTCGACACAGAGAATTGGACTCTCACTTGGCCTTGCGAGACTCCACAAACTGGCCGTGATTGTGCTTTTGGGTGAACATGAACTCCAGGAACTCGCCCACAACGGGGAAGCCCCACTTGCCAGGCGGGAGCGTGCTGTAGTATGATCCAGCCACTCTCTGGAAGGAGGTGGCCCTCCTCCACCACAGTGCAAGAAGACTAATCGCGCCGACCGCGAGCGCGATGACCAGTTTGGTATCCATCTGCATTGCTGCGAAGGAATTCTCACGGAATTTGTAGAGCTGCTGCTGCATTTCGAACGAACTCTGTACGGTGCTTTGGTCCAAGTGAAAGCCAATCTAACTTACTGGCTCATCGAATTCAACAGAGCTTTGAGGTTTGGCAACAATCAGTGACAATGTAACAATGTAACCAAGATGCAAGCAAGCACTGCTTGTGTTCCTTGATTTGCAAGAGGACGGGATAGCTGCGGTATATGAAGGGACCTGGGACAACTGGGGGTGAAGACTTGACATAGACCAAGACTTGGGGACGTTTTGGTCAAGTCGGACTTGGCATACCAGACTTGGCATACCGACCAGACTTGGCCAATGGCCAATGGTCATCAGGAAGGTCAAATTTCGTTTCGAATCTTTGGCTAGGTGGGCGAAAATCGAAAACTGACATCATTATTCTATGTACATCTCCAAAATCAACATGTACCTATGTTGAAGAAACAATTTTAGAACATTTATCAAAAAAAAATTGACCCTGGCGTCATAGCATTGACACACGGTATGCAAATGTTGCACTTTTTTGAGGGTTGGAAGCTCCGTTCATATAGAAACTTGACAAATCTAATAATAGTAAATGTGCATTTGTAATAAAAGGGGCACTTTTGGATGTCACTAGCATAATCAACCTAGAAGTTTTTGGCAAGAGGTAGAAGTTTTGTGTTTTTGTCACCTTGGATGAAAAAGCAAGAACTTATTATTTACTATCAAATGATCAACGTATAAAATTTGAATTCATATTGGGAACCAAATAGTCTAAATAAGCTTTGAGAGGTAGGAAAATACAAAATTAGTAATGTAAAGTAGTAGGCAAGTTTCTCAACTAGTTTTTACATTTATCCTTCTTTTCATCCCTATGTGGTCAAAAGACTACAAGATCAAATGACCTCTAGCATAGTTGAGGTTTCATCTCTTTGGAATTCTAAGACACTTCAAACATACCTCGGATTGAATATCCTTCTTTGAAAATCTTGCATGAGAATTTTTTTTGACCATTTTGACTCCCAAATCCTTTCCTTAAAATTTTGTATAAATTGGCTTTAAACATTAATTATGTATATTGCTTACATCAGTTTAATCAACTTAGTTCTAATGGATGGTTGTTGAAAAACTGTTGAGCATTAGTTTGGATGCATAAGAAGTTTTTGGGATGGAATATTTCTTAAAGTACTTTGTTTATCATCAAAAATACAAATCCTAAAGCACTTTATTAATGTCTACAATGACACTTTATTAATAAGATTTTTATTTTCATTTAAGTAAAAAGGCCCTTGCTAGAATTGTCAATATTGATATTATGTTTGTTCATTGAGAGGTCATCAAATCATTCAAAGAAGGATTTGAGCATAGTTACAATTATTAAAATGCCTAAATTATTCCAAATTAAATCTTCTTGGAAATTAAAAACTAAAATGTAGGGGTAAGCTTTAGACATTAGATGTTTTTTAGGGACATTGGAGGCCCATTTTAGGCCTGTTCTTCTTGCTATAGACCAGTCAATACTAGCCAAAAAATTCAAAATTCAAATTTTTTTATTTTTCTCAAAAGAATTATTATTATTGTTATCTGACGCGGTAGTTGCTCTGCCACGTCAAACTACTGCTATGGCTGAGTTCCTACAGTCTGGGAACTCAGGGGAACTTGCGACATTGTTGAACATGTGAATATCATCTAATGAACAAGTCATAATTAAGATTAAAAGCCTATTATGGATTGTTTGGTCACTGCCCATGGTTGCACTTATTGAATTTATAAAAAAACTTAAATACAAGAATTAAAATATAGAAAATATTCCACATGTATTTTGGTCAACTCATTTTTGAAATATAAAAGATATATAATATTATATAAAAACAAAATCTCGCAGCTTTCTATTGTTAACTGTAGGGAGGACTATTCCTACTATTTAGAATGCTAATGTAGTTCATTTAATTCCCTACTCATTTTGCAATGACAATCCAAAAGTATCTCTTCATATTAGAGAATAATGCAAGAATCTTCTACCATGTGTAGAAGCTACATAGTGGTGTTCATTGAATTCTTGAAATGGTCACATTTCAACTTAATTCTACTATTAGAACCCAAAATTCTATACTAAGCGCAATTTCCACTACATTAGGATGCAAGAGAGCAAAATTGAGTTGATGACTAGTAGGGACTAGATGGAACCCGAGTTCACAATGGAATTGTCTAAGGTAAGTGAATCCATTAGTTTTGGGCAAAATGGGAGCAAGCCCATAATGGACAAAATTATAATGGTGATGTATAATCAAGTTCTAAAATGTATACCATTATTATACTTTTGCCCACAATGGGCTCACTTACCTTAAATTACCTTGGATGCAATTATCTTGGTTTAAGACCACTAGGAGATGTTATTTTTTTAATTTTTTATCACAAATTGAAAATTTTAAATTGCAAAAAGGAAACAAACATAATACCACCTAAAGATGTTACCTCATTATTTTAAACCTTAAAAGATGGACCTATGACCATTGATTTCAAGCCTCACTATCCATGGCTCAGTTTGTTGCCATTTTGCAACTAGATATCTATAAAAAATTTATATTTTTCAGGGATGAAATCACATGCCTTCTTTACTTCACAAAAAATTTAGATTTTTTTGAGAATTTTTGAAGAAAAAGTGAAGAAATCACATCAAATAGAAAATTATTTCAAAAAATTTGAAAATTTCACCATGTGTATATATTACAATGAAGAACATTATAGTGTGAACTCAATTTCCATGCCATTCTATAATTAGAATTCAATAGACATTAAAAATACATGCAAATTCAATTGGATACTCTTTATAACCCAACATGAAAGCTCAACAAGAAAAATATAGATGAAAATGCTTTCAAATTCTTTCCAGTACATTGAATTGTCATCCAAATGCCATGGAATGACGCCTACGGCGCTCCAAGGTAAAAGAGGCAAGTAAGGTAGAGTGCTCTAAAAGCAACCACTAACACAGAGGTAAGGTGACTACACCTAAAAGCAAACGCTACCTAAAACCGCATACTACAGATTCTTGCCTAAAATGTACTCCCACTATTCATGAATGCCCTTTTAGGAACACCTCCTTTCAACACTTTGAAAATTTGTAGTTTATTCATATGGTGTCCAAAAAATGCATTCTAAGAGAATCTAGAATCCCCTTTCACTACCAAGAGGACCCCACAAAAAGTTTTCCAATATAATAATGGAAACTATGATGACTTGCTTATTTGTGCGATTTTAGGTGTAGTTACTTTACATATTGTTTTCTTCAATGTACTAATAGTGTACATTTCAGGAGGTGGTTGCCTTCAATGACCACTACATTTCAACTTCAAAAATTTGTAACTAATTCCACAAAAGTCCAAAAAATAGGAAAAGACTTGGGTTAAATTCCAATTCCATTTTTCTTCCTACGAAAATTTACTGAAAATTGTTTCAAGGAATTTAGCTTTCCCCCAAATACAGTTAGCTCTTTGAAAGGTCGCTATAAGAGCAGACTAGGTACCCTAATGCAAGAGGTCTTCCTAAAGAGGTGGTCGTCAAAGACCGAGTCTGACTAGTGGCGTAATGGGGGAGTGATTTTTCAAGTGTCCTGACCAGGACTGTTTGTAGTCCACACCGCCACCATGGAGGAATAATAATTTAAATTGGAGCTTGTGGACAAGTCCGGCATTCTGTGGAGGAGACTTCAAACGCCTTACCTTGCTCTCTCTCTCTACGGCAGTCTACTCTTAACCCCTAAAATTACTTTTGGGTTACAGGTCTAAATGTCATTAAGGTATACATATCTCAACCATACAATCTTGCAGTGCACATGTTGTAGATGACGTGCATCAAATTTGGTGTCATTGGGCTGCAAGATTACAATGTTTAATTTTAGTGCTGAAAAACAAAAATGCTGAAATGATCCCAGCAACACATTTGGAGGTGAAATTCGATTTCAAAACCTACTCAAATGAAATGCGTGTCCACAACGGAAGCAGATCAATGCTCGAGTTCTGGTCTAGGTGACTCTACAATTAATGTCATGAATATAGTTCTGCGTAGGGAAGGCAGGTTGAACTCAGCACTATGCTGTTCCAATGCCTGCAGATTGTAACCTACTCTCTCTCAACACACTCAATCCAGCCGTGTATAAATCCACCACTTGGCGCCGATCTAGACCTCTAGTTTCTTCACTTGAATGGGAAGCTTGTCCTTAATGTGAGGCATCGGCAAAAAGATGGGCTCCCGCTTGCCAAACGACTCCCACCTGCATTAAATTGACACCCTTCTTGTTAAAGCTGAATCGTCTTTAGCACGACTGCTTTAATCTCCAAGAAGGAAACAAGGACATCACAGATCTCGATTCTTTCTCCACAGTATCTGGAGGTTAAGCTCAAAACCTTTTCAGTTTTGTACTGAATTCACAGTAGCAAAACAATGGGATTATGGGGATTCAGGGTTTCTTACGTGTATTTGGTGACGAAATGATGCAGGAAGACGGCCACTTCGAGGCGAGCCAAATCAGCACCGGGGCAGATGCGAGGGCCATTACCGAAACCCATGAAGGGCACTTTGCCAGCATCAGGTCCCTGTTTCAGAATGCCACACATAATCCCCTCCAAAACTTTAATACCGGTATGAAAAATCAAATCATAGCACTCACGGTTCTTGAGAACAGGAAAGACTAATCAACAAGCTTGAGCTGCGCTCCGAAATTTGAATTTCTTTGTGATTGTGTGTAGGTGGCAGGGGTCTTACAATGTAGCGGTAAGGGTTGAACTTGAGAGGGTCCTTGAAGCCAGTGGGGTCGTAGTGCACCGACAGAATGGAAGTGAACACCTTCCACTTCTTGGGAATAATGTAATCTGTCCGAACACGTAGCAGCTTCAATGATATTGCCCAGGAATGAAATGCACAGGCGGGTTTTCCTTTACTATAAAGAGATAGGGAGATATATACAAGCTTGTAGAATTGTATTCAACTTTGCTATTTGAACTCAAATTTGCAAATTTGATGGAAATATCTTTGTTCCACACATTAGGAATCAAGAGTTCCAGCACTCACTGTCGATTTGTACATCTTCTTTGGCTTCACGCATGAGGAGGTTCAGAGGGGTGCTCATTCGCACAGATTCGGTGATGACCTGCAAGTGACAAAACGATCCATTAGATGGTGTTTTCGCCCTTAAACAGTCCAACTCCTGAACATGTTTTCCATTGGTTTGCTGGTCAACCATTATACTTTGTTTGATTGGAATTGTTTCTCTTACATGCTGAGTGAACGTCATGCACTTGTACTCCTCCCATGTGAGCTTTTCACCAGGTTTCTTGTTTTCACGAATCTTGTCATTCTCAGCCTGTCGACATGAACAAGATAAATCCATAAAAAATCCACGAAAATTGCATAGCAGGCATGACAGGGAGGTCCTGACACCTGAGGCCCAGCGTCTGATTCAAGGAAGAATCAAGGTACCGAAGATGCTGCAATCCTCTTATACTTTGACATAGATCTTAGATTCTGGGTTTAAGATTATCGAAGAAAGAAGCCTCTAACATCAATCCGACGCCAATCAACCCTGAGATTAGCTTTAGGATTGCCAACAATCCAAATAATGTCTAGTTTCTTGAGTACGTTGTGAGAGGGGTGCACTCCTAGATCAACTAGGGCATAAAAATTGGATTCAAGGGAATTATATATACTAGACAGGAAAGTACTCACCTTGACTTCTTGCAGGATTTGCGGATTCTCGGACAGGTACTTGATGGCAAATGTCAGGGTCGTGGTTGCGGATTCATGGCCTGCGAACAGGATGCTGTGAATGTAATCCTCGGCCATCTCTTTCAACTCGGCATCTGTGTAAGCTGGGTTCTCTGCCTTTTTGAAGTCTTGAAACTCCTTGAACTGGTTGATATCATTGGGTCCGCAGATGGGTAAAATGTCCTCGTAAACGATGTCCAAAGCTCTCTGCCTGGCCTGCGGACATGCATCCCAATAACAATGAATTTACTATTCACTGCATATATTGAAACTCTTCAATTTAATTTGGCTTTTCAATGCAGATCCGTCAAGTCTTCGTAGGGCCTATACCTCTCGCGCTTTCTCCCAAACACTACTTTCAATGTGAACCCAAAACGTTCACTCTCAATTCAAGAGTACAGTTCAGTGTTGTGTCCTATACCCTTCTCAAAGCTCATGGTCCTCAAGGATTTTCTTAGCACTGAACATTCTTTAGGGAAGCATTGTAACACTTTCGAATTGGCCATGATTTTTGTTCTCCTATGCTTTGAAAATAACGATACAGTAACAAAGTTGAAAGTCGTGAGATGAAATATTATAGAGTTGCAGAAAAGAGAATGTGGTGTCACCTTTGTGGCTTCCTGGAATTTCGACCCCGCAATGCTAATGGGTGCGGTGTAGAGGCCGTCAGTGTAAGTGTACATCTCCTTCTTCAAAGCGTTCAACACCTTGCCTGGCTTCAACACGCTGAAGAGTGCCGCCGCCACGATTTCAAACGTAAACTGGAACAAATCAATTCACCATTATCAGTCACACATCATAAAAAGTCAAGCAGTTAGAGGTAATTCTTAAGTACTCTCTCCCATTTTTCACCTCTAGATTCATTCTGACCTCTAAATGAATGTAATTTCGTACTTCAAGGAACTACAGCCTACTCCGCTACACTAATTCCAACCTTACAAACTCAAATCTGCAATCAAAGCAAGTGTTGGAGATGCACAACAACAGGCCAGGATCCCCAAATAGAGGAGTGCAGTGTGGAACGTCAGGCGACCCCGGTGTTATACTTCGAGGTGCTTTGCACGCAATGTTCCTTGCGATAGAGTTGTAGTGCACGGTAAACCCAAATTGCTTTGCACAACGAGAGATATGTAGAGAGGTTAAAAGATGAAAATCAATGCACTCCCAGTCAATGTTTGGGTTGCTTACACTTCGAGCTTCATCCCCCACACGCACGCGGTGTCCTTCCCAGGTGCTCATAGCGTTCAGGGCGAAATCCTCCACGGCATTGATGCGGTCCTTGAGAGCAAGGAAACCGACTTTCGAAAGAGCAAAGCGTCTCCAATCCTTCCACTGCTCGCCGTGGATTGCAGGGGCACTAGTGTTGCCAGTGAGCTCAATTGGATAAGCTGCGTGGAATAGCTTGCCCTCGTTTTGCAGCACCTTCTTCACGTCCTCTGTGCCGGCGGCAATGATGATGGGCTCTCCAAACAAATGGGTGGAGAATAGAGATCCGTACCTGCATAAGACGCAACATCAGAAACAGCTTGATGGTGTTCCAGTAAGCCTTTCATTACGGTCCAATCAACCATAAATGGACTGCGTTTACAAAGGAAATGTCACAGCATGGAACTTTAAGGGTCCCCTTCCCCCCGACTCGATCTCTGCTCTCTGCATTCCCCATTGGACAAATCTTTGAAGAATTTCGGTATTCAAATGCGCTACAGAACAAATAAAAAAAGATCTTACACAAATTCTGAATCTTAATGTGTACTTATTGACCCACGAATGATCTACTACTGAATGAAACCCAATCTGCAAAGTTTGCTGCTCATTCTCAATCAGCTTGACATATCAAGATTTGATCAAATCGTCCCATGATTCCCCACAGTCCACAAATCAAATCTGCAAACTTCGACTCGGAGAATTGGACTCTCACTTGGCCTTGCGAGACTCCACAAACTGGCCGTGATTGTGCTTTTGGGTGAACATGAACTCCAGGAACTCGCCCACAACGGGGAAGCCCCACTTGCCAGGCGGGAGCGTGCTGTAGTATGATCCAGCCACTCTCTGGAAGGAGGTGGCCCTCCTCCACCACAGTGCAAGAAGACTAATCGCGCCGACCGCGAGCGCGATGACCAGTTTGGTATCCATCTCCATTGCTGCGAAGGAATTCTCACGGAATTTGTAGAGCTGCTGCTGCATTTCGGACGAACTCTGTAAGGACAGGTGCTTTGGTCCAAGTGAAAACCAATCTAACTTACTGGCAGATCGAATTGAACAGAGCTTTGAGGTTTAGCAACAATGTAACCAAGAAAGATGCAAGCAAGCAGTGCTTGTGTTCCTTGATTTGCAAGAGGACAGGAGAATTGCGGTTATATGAAGAGACTGCGCAAGGGCTGGGACAACTGGGGGGGGGGGAAACTTGACATTGACCAAGACTTGGGACGTTTTGGTCAAGTCGGACTTGGCTTACCGGACTTGGCATACCGACCAGACTTGGCATGCCAGACTTGGGAATGGTCATCTGAAAGGTCAAATTTCGTGTGGAAAATCGCCATCATCATTCTGTGTACATCCCCAAATTCAATATGTACTTATGTGGAAAAAAAGATTTTAGATCATCTACAAAATAGAAAATAGAATTTTGATGCTTCATATCTTTTGCACATGGTATGCAAATGTTGCACTCTTTTGAGCGTTGGAACCAACTTTCATTTGTTAACAAGAAAATATGAAAATTTGACCAGTCTAATAATAGTATTAGGACATTAGTAAATAAAAGGGGCACTTTTAGGAGTTGCTACTTTAATCCAACCTAGAAGTTTCATAGTTTAGGGTTTAGGTTTCTATTTTCATGAGAGTCCAAAGGCCTTTGCTAGAGTTGTTTGATAATGATGTTATGCTTGAGCTCATTGAGAGGTAATAAAACTATCTGAAGAAGGACTTGAATATGGTTACAATTATTGAAATGCCTAAATTATTGTTGAATCTTGCCTTGGAAATTAAAAGGGAATTTTTATGTTCTCTTGCATACATTTTTGGATTCCATATAAATAAACAATGAATTTTCAAAATGTTAAAAAGAAGTGAATCCAAAATCAGCCATAAGCTCTCACAAGTAGAAATTGAAAATACAAATGTTGAGGCAAGCTTTAATAACATGTCATAATTAAGGTAGGAAGACTATTGCATATTGTTTGGTCATTGCATGTGGTTGCACTTATTAAGTTCACAAAAAAATTTAAGCAAAAGAACTTAAAAATAGATAATACTCCACATGTATTTCAGTCAACTCATTTTTAAATTATAAAGTGTATATATCCCATTGTAAATTGTAGGGGGGACTATTCCTACCATCTCGGATGCTAATGTGGTTTTCTTAATTTCCTACACGTTTCCAATGACAATCCAAAAGTGTTCCATCACATTGTGGAATAATGCAAAAATCTTATGCCATGTGTAGAAGCTACATAGTGGTGTTCATTGAATTCTTGAAATGGTCACTTTTCAATCCAATTCAGCCATTAAAATCCCAAATTCTACACTAAGTGCAATTTCTAGTACATGTTCGCAGGGACAAGTCCAAAGATAGTAAACTTTCACCCCCCATTCACCTCCTTTTTTGTCCCATTCACTACCATGTAAAGCGGCCAAGGTTCCGTGTGGTTAGGATGCAAGAGAACAAAATTGAGTTTACAACTAGAAAACTCAATGGGACTTTGGTCTACAATGGTTTTGTCTAAGGTAAATGAGTCCATTTTGGGCAAAATGAAAAATGAAAAAAAATTGTAATGGTGATGTTCTGTACATTCAAGCTCTGAAATGTATACTTCTAATATAATTTTGTCCATGATGAGTAAAGTCACCCACGACTGAAGTTACCTTGCTTCTTTGGTGTATGACCACTAGGAGATGTTACATTATTATTATTTTTTATGTTTTTATTTTTTTGTCACACATTGAAATTTATGTTAACGGTGAAAAAGAAAACAAATACAATTATTCCACCTAGAGAGCTTACCTCATTATTTTGAAGAAGCCAGTAAAGTAGGATGCTCTAGAAGCATCCATGTTCTAAAAGTGACCACTAACATAGATGTACATTTTCCTTTCTTCAATGTACCAATAGTGCACATTTCAGGAAGTGGTCGCTTTTAGTGACCACCATGTTTCAACTTCAAAAATTCATAACTAGTTCCATGAAGGTCCAAAAAATAAGAAACGACTTGAGTTAGATTCCAATTCCATTTTTCTTCCTACAAAAATTTATTGAAAACTGTTTCAAGGAGTTTAGCTTTCCCCCAAATGCAATTAGCTCTTTAAAAGGTCGCTATAAAAGCAGACTAGGTACCTTAATGCAACTGAGGTCTTCCTAAAGAGGTGGTCGTGAAAGACTGAGTCTGACTGGTGACGCAATCGGGGAGTGTTTTTTTAAGTGTGCTGACCTGGACTAGTCTACACAGCCACCATGGAGGAATAATAATTTTAATTGGTGCAAGTTTGACATTCTGTTGTAGGAAGCTTTTAAATGCTTACCTTGTGTTGTCCTGTGTCTTTTGTTCGTGTTTTGGTTCGTGGCCTGGCAGGCCTCTTGAGGCTGGCAGGCTTGTATTTTTCTCCTTTGCAATGAAATTTTGTTTCATTTATTTCAGAAAAAAAATGTCTAAGGATCTTTTGGGGTTTAGAAACATCATTGTTTTTGAAGTGTTATAGGTCTAAATGTCACTAAGGTATAGAAATCTGAACCATACAATCTGTAGTATACGTGTTGTAGATGACGTGAATCAAATTTGGAGTCATTATAGGAACCCATGTACATCTTGTATAGTGTGAAAGGCTAAGAGATTGAGAGGTGCAAGGCATCCCTTCAAATCTAAATGGTGATACCTTTTGGCAACATTTCCATTGTGCAACCTCCAAATCTTTGACATCATGAGCAACTCAAGCAACACCCCAAGTGGAAGAAATTATTGGTAGTTTAACATCAAGCAGACAACAAGTCTACTTTCCAAGAGAGTATCTAGTGATAAGAGCATCAAAATTAGAGTGTACATCTTGTTGGGGTGTTAGCCATGGATGCAACAACAGGCAAAGTCATCACATGCAAGGGTATTTACTCTCTCCTCCGTAAATGAAGCCATGTAGTACTTCTCCTTCCAATATGAGATTAGTGGTACTATTATTATCAACAAGGTCACTTGCAACAATACTCAACATGAATGGAGGGTTTAATTGAAGGCTAAAAGAGTTGAGGAGTAGAAGAGAGAACATGTCTTGTTGTAGTGATGACCCTCCTCTTGATGTTCATATTGTTGCCAGCTTTAAAGCCACTACCGGCAAACTCATCAAATGCAAGGGTATGCAAGGACTTATTCTCTTTTTCTTCTAATCTTTTAAGAATTTAGGCCATGACGTATTTTTACCAAGTTTGAAATCTTTGTGAAGTAAAGGAGTGAAAAATAAATTTTAATTTGCAATCGTTCACGTCGTTGAATGCTTTGTAAGAGAAGTTAAGTGGGAAAAAGAATTTGAAAGATAGCATTATAATGCCATGCATATACATTAATACTTACACTTTTCTCCAAATGTAAGATTTCCTTTACAAGGTACATCTACCATAAAATAATGCCCAATTACTTTGGCTTTTTTTGGTTACGACAATAATTTGACCTATTGGTAAAGTTTGAATTGGAATTGTAGTTTGCTAGTAAGGTAGCTAAACCTAATTTCGACCCCTACAAATTCTTACCTAAAATGTACTCCCAATATTCATGAGAGTCTACAATTGGTCTTAGAAAACAACTATTCCTAGCACTTTGAACATTCGTAGCTTATTCATATAGTGTCCAATAAAACGTATTATAAGAAAATCTAGAATGCCCTTTCGACTGCCAACAAGACCCCATCACAAAAAAATTCCAATATAAAAATGGGAACCATGCCTAATTGCTTAACTTAAATGGTCGATTTTAGGTGTGTAGTTACCTTTATTAACAGTAGGATTTGTGATTTTGTTTTCAACCAATTTTCATGCCATTCATTCATTCAAGGGAATTTCTGGCCAACTCTTCTTGGTATTGAAATTACTGGAAGCCTTGACTCAGCTGACGGTGGTTGCTTACCACCAGGACTGATTGTTGATTATGCTAAAATTAATTAATCATAAGCTTATGACATGAGACGTTTGCGTGGGACGTTTGCAGCTGGTGTTGCCTACGAAGCCAACAAGCCACTGAGTTTCGAGGATATCCATTGCGCACCACCGCAACCCACGGAAGTCCGCGTGAAAATCACCAACGCTTGTATTTGTCAATCAGATCTCTACTTCTGGAAGGGCAAGGTAAAGTGATTCGCGACGTCAAATTTCAAACTAGCTTAAAACAAAATGTTTAACAAACCTTTATGATTTTCACATCGAATGGCCTCATGAGAGTCAGTCAGTCAGTCAGGTCAGTAATCACACAAACTCAAAATGCTAAGCTTTCTAGCTAGAAAACTTCACAAAATTCTTGAATTATACTGGGGTTGTGCAAATCAGTCACAGTTGCAAACTCGTGTCGGTGATTTTGAATACTGTGTAAGCTTACATATGATTGTGAACACGATGCAAAGACTGGGGAGTCTGGTCTTCGTGAACTAGACACAATTGAAATATTGAGAATTGCAAATTTATGTAAACCTATACTGTGACTCACGATCATCTGGAACTCAAATGAATTTGTGGAATTGGCTGTATAAGTACCTGGCTTTTAATACTGTGCAAAACCCTATTTGGTATTCTTTGCGAAATCTTTTGGGCCTCAGACAACTGGTTTGTATGTTGCAGGATACACAAAAGTTATTCCCTCGGATTTTGGGTCATGAAGGCGCTGGGTGAGAACACAAAAAAAAAAACCCTCAGATCTCTTTCTTACGTTGACCCCCCAAAAAATTGAGCTTAAACAGTTAACTAATTAAAGGCTTGATCAAAGCTTTGGTGACGTAACTCCAGCACCCACCTTGAGTGGCTGTGTCCTGCAGGATTTGCGAGAGCGTTGGAGCTCAAATCCGTCACATCAAATCGGGTGACAAATGCATTCCGGTGTGGCAATGCGAGTGCACCAAATGCGACAAATGCAAGTCCGGCAAAACCAACATCTGCGACACGTTCATGTTCAACTGGGGCAGTGGGATGATGCCGTCCGACAAAGCCACCACGCGGTTCACCAGGGTGGAGGACGGGAAGCCGATCTACCATTTCTTCGGCGTCTCCGTCTTCAGCCAGTACTCCACCATGGACGAGGCTTGCATAGCCAAAATCAATGCGCGAGCGGAGCTCAGCAAAGTCTGTCTTCTGGGGTGCGGAATTCCAACAGGTACACCAAAAAAATATTGAAAAAATTAAATTATTAATAGATGCCATATTTAACTACTTTTGGACTTTGCAAAGTCCAAAATTGGTAATGGGACATCTACAACAATTGTAGATTTTGACTTCTATAGATTTTATGAATCTAGAAATGATATAGATTTTGGACTAGGTGGTTTGAAAAATGTACAACAGGTTTAGATTTTAGAGATCTATGACATCGGGGGATCTCACGATCGACAAAGTCCAGAATTTCCTTAAAAGTCCAAAAGTAGTTAAATATGGCATATAGTATGGTGAAGCTCTTTATATCTTTACATTGACAATGGATGAAACATGAAAAAACGTGGATGAAAACATGATCATTCACTGAAAAGTGTTCAAACTTCAAAGTCTACATCCATTGACAAACGTGGAAAACGTGGATGAAAACATGACTATTCATTGGAAGTGTGCAAAGTCGTTCATAATAGAGAGATATATTGGCCCTAGATTACATAGCAATTGAATGATTTGATTCATTGAAAATAGGGGAGTCTATCATTCAATATTCTTTCAAAGAAATTGTATTTCTTTTGAGGGGTAATCATCCCCCAAAAACATTGGACTATAGTAACTTGTTTCTTATTACTTGGCCCATAAACTTTGTAGCATATACAACATGTGTATGGGCAATATGTGAACCATTGGTATATTCATGCATAGGTGTGGTATGACTTAAATTATGTGTGCCAACCACCCTATACTAAGGGCCCCTTAACCCCCTTTGCACTATGTTCCAAGTTCCAATTTTCTAAGTCCCCATTCAAGGCCAAATCCCACCTTCCTTGGGTTGTAGAAGGTGAATAAAAAATATCAAATGTGGTACTTGGGAGTTTATACTTAGAGTGAAGGGCAAAATCCCAACTCTATATCCCAACTTCTCTCTTGTTTATTACTCCCTCTATGCTCGCCTCTATGCCAAAATGATCTTCCGGTTGAACAAAATATTTGGAATAAAAGTTGAAAATAACATTATTAAAACATGTTTCTAAGTATTTCAAAGAAATTGTTATCCGTTCATTGAATCATCAAGAACAAAAGTGATCATTTTTTAGCAATCAAAAGATCATTTGGGGACAAAAACATTAAGGAAAATAGAAGATCATTTTGGGATGGTGGGAGTGTACTATAGCAATTAAGTGCCCTTGAAATGGATCAAAAAGTCAAAATTTCATTTTCTTGACATTTTTAGCATCAAAATTGTATTAAATAAATTTAGAAAAAATTCTAATATACTAGAATGCCTTGTATAGTGTTTTCCTCTTCATTTCCTCTTCAAAAAAATTCTTGGGATTTAGAGGCCAAGTTGGATTTCTATTTTGTATAGATACAATTTAGCCTCTATGTTGCACCTCCTCAATGCCCAAACTTCCAAAAAGAATTGCTATGTAGGTGTTTGGGAGTGATGTGGGACTTGGAACATAGTGTATAGCTCGAGGTCTCAATTTTTAGCTCTCCACAAATTTAATTTTGAGAATTTAGTGGGACTTGAGACGTAAATTGAGGTGTCTCTAACTTACTTAGTTTCAAAGTGATAATTCTTACTTAGCCTTAAATGCTAGGTAGTCCATGTACAAGTAAGAGCCAAGTTTTCTTTCATTTTTAAAATATTTTATTGGATGCAAATGAAAGTGGAGTTTGTTGCAAGTGACTGAACCATAAACAAAATTACAATTACAAGTGGAAGCAAGTAGGTATGTAATTATGTAGATTTCATGCATGCCTTTGTTTGAAGGAAGATCCTTCATGATAGTGGAATCTAACTTGAGTAGTTTAGCTTAGTGCTTAGTACTACTCAAATGATTTCATTTAGTACAAATGTTTGAATATTGCAATTGCCTTTATAATAATTGAATGAATTTTTAAATGGATTTTGGATGAATGTGTTCTAATTAGTACAAACATTTGCATGGATTTAGATGAAATATATGAATATAAATAAAGATTTAATGCAAGTTAGATGATGAAAGTTGGTTGACAACCGTAGAATATTTGAAATATTATGAGAATGGTGTAAACTACATTATATTGATTAATCTAAAATATAGTAAATTTTCATATAAATGCTTTTAAAAAACTAACATAGCTTCAAAATTAGTGTAAATTAATGTTGTTACAAAATTTAGATGCACTAATTGAATCAGCTTGAGTAGTAATTTCATACTTGTGCAGTCTTTGATGAACTTTGCTACTATCTATTTTTGAAGAATCATGCTCTTTAGAAGTCTATCATTCTAGAAGAACCATAAGTCAACTTGACTTGGTCACTAAATTTAATACCTTTAGCTAGTAAAACTTTAACTGAAAGATAATATAAATTTGAGTAACGAAAATGGAGGATTAAAGGTGGTTTGATGATAATCACACGATAGCTTTTTTATTTATTCATATAGAAAGTGTTTTCCATTAGAATAAAATATTTGAATAGCCACATGTATAAGTTTTCAAAAACATATGTTGCTTTGTTGTATTTGGCATGGAAATTTAAAGGAGTTGGATCTGTGTGGAAAATTTGTAAAGTCCAACAAGGATCAACTGTAGCTATTTTTGGACTTGGAACTATCGGATTGGCTGTAAGTGTTATATCTTTATAATCATTTTGGAATGAGTAATTTTCATTGGTTTCCAAATTTCATTGTTGGATGTTCAATAAGTGCAATTGGAATCTTGTTTCTAAAAGTATTGTGAGATTATATTTATTATTCAATTATTTTAGGAGTGATGAATTTAAAAATTGAAATTTCAAGCAATATCTCTAATCCTTTAATAATGTCATTAGATTTTCTTTACAAGCCTATATCATTGTAAGAACAATATAAATATGTGGCATAGGTAGTGGAAGCTTGCAAAGTCTCTGGTTGTTCTAGAATTATTGGAGTTGCTCGAGATGCTGGCAAACTACAAAGAGGTGACTATTATGCCAATTTATTTCATAATTATTTGGTTACACTTAAACGACTAATCATACTCAATGACCTATACTAAGCCATTGGCATAATACTTTGATCATGATTTTCATCATTGGTCCTTACAAAAAGTATGAAGTTGAAATTAAATTTTAAAGTTATTAAATGGTTACAATGTCACATGTATTAAAATTTGACAAATTTATGTTCTACAAGAAAAAAGGTCATTTATTAAAACATCAAAGCAAAGTCCTTCACTGCATCTTATAAACAACTTTGGATACATTGAGTGTTTTTTTTCCAAAAAATTACTTTAAAATTACTTATTTTTTCTAAAATAAATTTTCTTGTTTGATCAAATGGAGTGCCTCTTGTATATATAATTCTAACGTATATTTTTGGTATAGCTTGCATACTTATATGTGTGGTTTTTAATTTTTACATTTTTTGTAATTAAAATCCAATCATTTCCACATAATCATTCCAAACTATATTTTCTCTGAGAAACTTTGTTGCATGTGTGTTGTGCCCTCAGCTATGGAATTTGGACTCACCGACACATTGAATACAAAGTCATTTGAGAAGCCTATTGAACAAGTAGGTCTCCTTCACAATCCTTCAATTTCTTGTAATCATACCAAAGCATTGGTATCTTGCTTGCATTTATTTATGTAAAGATTGCTCAAAATTGATGCCAGTTCTTTAGCATAATTTTTTGGTCAAAATATTCTGCAGGTAATACGAGATATGACAAACGGTGGTGTAGACTATAGCTTTGATTGCACGGGAGACGTGGGAATTATTAAGTCTGCTTTAGAATGTTGTGTTGAGGTAAGTGTCTATAAACCTCATCTAAAATTTTTAATGAAATTCCAAAAAAACACCTATGCAATACCAAAGTGTTTAAAGTACAAGCAAAAATTGATGTTTTTGGAAATTTGTAATGGAAAACAATTGACACAAGGCACATTATTTGAAATTTGAAAATTCTCCTAATTTAGTGTAGATAAGTAGATAAGATCGTCCATTTAAAAATTTGAATACATT
Organism: Antitrichia curtipendula; assembly: GCA_951230915.1. Classification (NCBI taxonomy): domain Eukaryota; kingdom Viridiplantae; phylum Streptophyta; class Bryopsida; order Hypnales; family Leucodontaceae; genus Antitrichia; species Antitrichia curtipendula. The sequence goes on along the minus strand of OX579639.1, from coordinate 22,714,725 downwards.
TAATTCAATGATATTACTCAAGTCTACATGAGGTGAAATATCAAATAAGGGTGGTATTTGTAGTGATTCATTGCAAATATGGTGACAGTGGGGAGGAGTTTCATGTATATTGGGTCTTGTGGAATCATCCCAAAGAGTCAAATTCCATCCTGCTTCACTCTTATGGGGAAGAGTGTGGACATCTGGTTTATTTGGAGGTTACAAAGGACGCTCTGAGCTTCCTGATCTTGTTGATCGGTGCATCAAAGGGGTTAGTAGTCACATTTTGCAATTTTCTAAAAAATATAACAATTATCTTTATTTGATTTTTTTTAAATGACCAATAAAATAAAAATTATGATACAAACAATGTAAACAATTAGGAAATTAGAATTTCTAATTTGATTTAAGTTATTTTGTATTTTGTATTTTTTGTACTTTATTCGTATTTTTGTACTTTAAGCTTATATTTTATATGCTAATTCATGTATATATTAAAAATATACTTCCTCTGTCCCGAAATGATTGTCCTCTTTGAATGTCATGTTTTTTTAAGGTTGTTTTGAGTAGGTCAAACAAATACTTCCTTCTAGCTAATTTAATTTGGGTTGCAATGAACACATGTAATGTTCTTCATTTATTTCCAGTGATATAAAATTTGGAACCTTTCTTAATTATATTTTTCACAATATGGTCAATGAAATTGGCTCAAGAAAATATCAACAAAATTGTGGACAATGATTTTGGGATACATGGAGTATAATTTATATTTTAAGAAATTCATGATAGTAGCATTTGAGCACATAGAATTTAATCATATAATTGTGTGCCTTTGCAGCATATAAATTTGGATCACTATATAACCCACAAATTGCCATTTTCTAAGATTAATGAGGCTTTTGAACTTCTAAATCAAGGAAGTTGTATCCGGTGTGTAATGGACTATGAAAAGTAATTTTATACTCCAACATTCTTAAAAGTCTATATCTTGACTTTGTATCAATCAGTATTTCACGCTAACAACTATAAATCATTGTACATAATAAAATGTTTGCAATATATTTGATTGGTTGACACTTTGAGTTTACTTATGGATTATAAATTTGCAAATTTATAGCTTTTAGATGGTATAGTAGTTGTTTTTTGTAACCAATTTAATGGAAGAGTATTAAACACACGCTAGTGAGTGAAAGAGTGAAATATTTTAATTTGAAGTAGAAAGTTTATAATTTGTATAAAATGATTTTAGCCTAACAATTCAATAGATGTTTTGGTATATTTTCTAAAAAATTTATAGAAATATTTTACAAATATCTTTTTTACATAGACCCCAAATTATTATTTATTAGCATCATTTACTACATGTAGTAATTGTGAGAATGCCTTTTAAAAGTAGGTACTTTGGAGTAATTATATATTTATGCACTAATGCCAATTGTTGTTCTTTCATTGCATGGCCATATATAGTAAATTAGTGTCAATAAATGCAAAGGAATTTGTGAGTATCACCCTTCATTTATTTCTAACAGGATTTTCTTAGTTTTCAAAATGAATTGAGGGTCTAATCAATAGAATAGCAAGATATAAAACCAAACATCTTGATCTTTTGGTGACCAAAAAACTAATTAAGCAACCACTTGTATGCATTTCATCTTCAAATTTCACCCCCGGGGAGGTTATTTAGTGTATCTATAGTATACCATGTGCAGCTAAATGATCTTTTGACTTCTTTTTTACTTTTTAATAAACTATAATTTTAGCCTATAATTTTGAGCATTGTTTAATCAAGACTATAAGATTCTATTGCCAAAATCTTCAATCCAAATAATATATGAAATGATTTCTAGAGAAGGTTGAAAGATGAACTAAAATGACATGTTTTTCAACTCACGTATTTATAGAGAATACATTTAGACAACCATTGCATCAATATTCATTATTCAAGAAATATAAACTTTCAATAGAGACTCATTTTTGAGAATTTTTTGTGTATTTCTTAAACAATTTTTTCTTATTTAATATAGAGGTGTGAAAGTTATTTTCAGCTTTACAGTGTATCTTCTTACTTCAAAAATTTGTATCTAATTATAATTTACGTATAAAATTATCAATGATTCATAACGTAAACTTTCAAAGTAGGAAAATCTACTCATGTTTTTTTTTTTTTTTTTTTTTTTAAATTTAAGTTTAAGAAAGTAAATAGAGGGTCTAAAATCCTCGCTACACGTGGATTATATAAATGCATAGAGTGACCTCCCCGAGATTGCACCAATGTCAATTTCAATATTTGGAGAAGGTATTTAAGATAATATCATCAAGGCTAAATGTACAATGTTTGATAATTTGCATAGTAACCAAACAATTTCAACTTTATTACCCCCTAAAGGGTACAATGTCCATGTACAAAATTGACTAATCATAACTTAATCAAGAATTTAATGAAGACATACATCTTCATTCATCCAAATCAACTTTATGTAACTTCAAGGATGAGTTGCTCACACTTTCAATTGGTGAAGAATACAATACCAATGTTGAAGGCCATAATTTGTGAAAATTGTTTATATTTAATTATATTAGGAAGTATGAAGATTTTTTTATTTCCCGCCATGAATGTTTTCTGCATTAGAGAATGACCAACAAAGAAATTGCCAAGCATGGGCAGCTACTATTGAGCTATCCATCATACCCATTTTATAGTAAAGTAAATTTTTGAGTAGGTTCATTTATATATATAATTTTCACATCTACTACAGTATATATGCACCATATCACAAAAATATGTCATAGTTTCATCCATTATATGGATGGACACCTTTTTATCCATATTTTGGAGTCTAAAATGAAGGAGTGTATTTCTACAAAGCTTAATGCTACAAAGTCTGCAAAGAAGTATACTAATATACTAGTATGTACAAAAAAGTAGACCACAAACAAGAAGAAAATTGAATCCAAGTATACAATATTTCTATTAGAATATAATATTTTGGAGGTTGTCATACACCTCAATTGGAAGGATAAATTCATCAGTCTATGTTCTATGCATAATTGGACATATTTATTCAATAAATAGTTTTCTATTTATAGGTTCTTTTAGTCTCTACAAACTCCTTTTCACTGCAAGCTCAAAATGGTGAGAATTCTAACATATCTAATATATTAATGCATCTTATTGACCCATGTCCAATTGCATTCCTATCTATAGTCATCAAACATTCCAACATTAGAATGTTGAACAATTGTACACTAAATTAGTAAAACTAGGTTGCTTTACTATAAAAAAGTTAATTTTTAAGCCATCAAAGTCAACAAATATTTCTACAAATATTTCTATTTCTACACATAGAGGTTCATAAGTCCCAATTATAACTATATATAAATTAAATGTAATGCATTCTTGTACAATAACAATAAATATTTATATAATATCAAATGACGAGAAATTAGTGAGAGGCAACCTAATTTCACTATTTAACACAAAATACATAAGGATGCAATTAAATTTGGCTCAACAAAAGGCACACATTCCGAAAATACTAGTCATACAAACTTTGACTTACACACTTAAAAGGTTGTTGGATACTGCTCAACCTTTACAATGATTTAAGTTAAACCCTAAATGTCTAAGGCTTTTTTTGAGCTTCTTGAAATTTTCTCCAAATTGAACAAAAGACAACAATTTGATAAGTTTTATAAAAAATTTAATATTTGCAACCATAGACATTCAAACTAGACATGTCAAAGATTATATGCGACCCCCCCCCCCCCCCCCCCCCAATTTGACTTATGGATTGAGAGATTATAATGTTTGATTATGATGGTGTTAAAATTGTGAAAGTGATTTAAAGTCCTTCAATCTTCTTTTCACATGTCAAATCTAAATATTGTTCACCAAAAAAACATGAGTTTAAAGGACATAACATGCATAACCCCAAACAATTTATGACTTTTAAAAATCTACTCTATAATTTTTTTAAATGAATTTCTAGTGTGATTTTTTCTCCAAGATTTTGTATATTTGAGGCTCATTTCCAAGAGCCCTCAACACTAGAAATTCAAGATTTGCAATGGACACCCTTGCATCAAATCTTAAATAGAAAAATCATCATCATTCATTTTCAAAATTGTTTTTTTTATCCTAAAACTAGACTTCAATAAGAATTTTTCAAAAATATAAATGACTAAAATAATAATGTAATAAGGTTTTGCTCAACTTCAAAGTATTATCAACACCAAAATTTGGTACCTTGAGCATTTTGGAGTTAATACTGCTCTCCAAGTTTGTTGTGGGCACACAATTCTCTAGGATTTCATTTGCTTGATACTTTCAATGTCACGATTTTAGTAATCAAAGCTTATAATCTTAATCCTAAAAGAACGGGCTGGTTACTATAGAAATAATGGTTTGGGGTACCATGTAAATCATTGGCTCCCTATTCTTACACTACAACATCACAAGTAAAAATGACTACAATTATTCATCATTCTTCATTTTTACTGTATTCCATATTTCTTTCCACTACTCCAACAAATGCAAGTGCGTAAGGGTTAAGCCATTGGTCTCATATCACAATTCAATATATGCATTATTTTATAAACATTTCTAAACAATCTCATAAAGTCAACTCCAAAGGTCTTAGGATCATCTTTTAAAATCTTCACTTAGGATTAATTTCTAAAATCCTAATGTTAGCTTCTAAGATCAATTCTAGGGGATCTAGTTAATACAATCATTACAATACATCCTAATTTAGGATCTCTTTACACTAGTGAGTAGTAACCAAGACCTAGTTTGGATAATTCTCCTAGTCATATTTCTTTGTCAAGAGTCATGACCAAGATCCAATAATGAAAATTGAAAATCCATGTAGGTTCCTAAGAAGTCAATTTTGGTTGGAGGTTCACAACTTTTGACATAAGATGCAAAAACGCACCTCCATAGAGGGAATTTAATTTTTTTTTCCCTGATTGGGTGCTCAAATCAAATGTTATGCTGCATTGAAATTTTTTGGTAGCTTGAGCAACTTTAGGCAACTTTTGCAAAACTCCTCCTTTACTTCTAAAATTTGGCAGGTATACAACATAATACAAGATGCAAATGTAAAAAAAAATAACCATGTGTAGTATAAAAATCTCACTTTAGGAGGAATTAAAGGCTGCTAGCCTAGTTGGGCAAGATAAAAAAAAAAACCTCTTAACTTTAAATGTTCTAATCCTTCAATTTATGCAATCAAAGTTTCTACCCCCCCCTCTGCATTCCCATAGTAGTCTAGTACAAATTTATACAATTGAATTTTGGAAAAAAAAACTTTATTTTTCATATTTTTCTCATTGCCCTAAAAAGTGATATTTTTATGGGCCCCGTTGGAAACGCAGACGCTCCCAACATTGAGAATGTCTTTCATCGCCATAGTCAGTAGGCTCAAAAAACCAATCACTCAATGCACTGAATGATTTCTCACCTTTTAATATTAATCTTTAAGGAGCAGCTGCAGTGAGGCCTTGGCTAGATATTGCACCGTGACACTACAAAACCTATAATACAGATACATGATTCTACTACAGCTAAAATCACTAAATTGATGATGAAGCTGTACCTCTGAACTTCAGTACGCATTTTATTGCTCATCTTAGCATGATATGGTCTTGCATCTATTCCTGCTTTTTGAAGAGCCTCCACAACCTGAGGAATAGATTTGTTATCAATCTGCTAAAATTTGGACCCAAAATAAAACTTAAACTACTAAGCATTTATGTCTTGTACTATAAACTAGGGGGCAAGGTTTATATCATCACCTCATTCACGTCGTTCACAGTTGTACAATATATGATTGTCGATCCACTCTTTCCCACATCTTTCAGAATCTCCCTTGCAAGCTCTTCCCTAAAAATGGCGGTGCAGTTAAGTCCTTTGACTCCATAAAAGATATTCGGTCGGTCAAATGACGATATCGCAGTAAAAGCATTCTGCAATTTCAGGGATTCTATTATATCCACTCGAACCTTGTCTCATAACCACTTCATGTGAGCTGCAAATATATGGAACTGATAATAGTGGGCATTAACCAGTCAGGCCAGTAGAATAATACACCAAGCTTTACGAAATCAATAACTAAAACGTTTCAGCAAACAACATTTTTTTTTAAAGTCTCTCTGTGACTTAGGTGGGAACCAATTTAAACGAAATGTAGACCTCTGAATCTATAGAAAAGCTTTGCAATAACTCTATGTGCACAAGAAGAGAAGAAGATTTCAGCACTTACTTATGTGTGGCAGTTGCAGTAAGGGCAACAAAAGGCACCTTCGGCAGAAAAGGTCTTAGATCGTCAAGGTTCTGATACCATGCCTGCGGAGCATTCACCCATGTTCCTTAGTACAAGTTTATACGAATGTAGGATAAGCATGTGGTCAAAAAACTGAAAAGAAATCCGATACCTGAAATCGTGACCCCATTCAGAGACACAATGGGCTTCATCTATGGCTAGTAGAGACACTCCTTTCCTCAAAAGTGCTGTCCAGAAACTGCACAACACAACAACACAAAAGCTCCTTTGAAATCTTAAATTTGAGAGAACAGGTCGTATGAGAAAGAAAGTGGTCGGAAGAAGTAAAATATCCAGCTTTCAACATACACATCTAGTTAGAAAATATTTCAATCTAAAGGTTGACTGACCTCTAAGAAACAGTACAAGCCTTCTTCGGGGTCATGTACAGTACATCAAACTCGCCATTCTCAGCCTGATTGTTCACAGTCCTATCTGTTTGAGCACTACCCATGTATTCAGCGCAAATCCCTCTTTGTTGCAAACCCATCACCTGCTCTCCAAACAGTACACAGGGACTTTTATCAATCTAGATAACATAACATGAACATGAAATGTGCAATACACAAAACACCTGACATCCCAATTTGACAAAAAGAGCCAGAAATCTCTCCGTCCTACACCTCAAAAGATACCCCCACTAGATTATGATAAATTTATGATCATAGGACATTAGATCAAAACAAAATATTGTCAAGCTATTGGACATTTAATAGTTGCCAATGTAATTTCAAGTTAATGCCAACGATATTAACTTCACGCCAACATTTAGTAAACACCATTTGCTTTGCACTAACATTAACTCCACATGAAGACTACAAGAGTCAAACTTAACGTCAAGGACTATTGTCAATCTATTGGGGGTGCCCTGTTGTTATGTAAATGATATAAAAGAAAAATAGTGAAAAGGATGCAATGTAACAAAGAACTCTTCACATGTAACAGACGGGAGCATGTATCATACCTGATCTTGTATGAGACTAATGAGAGGACTTATTACAACTGCAGTCTTCTTGGTGATGAGAGGTGGTAACTGATAACTGACCACATCAAAGCAACTAATTCAGTGAAGTCTTCTTCAACACACTCAGCCATGAAACCCTAAACCCTAAAACCCACAAAAATGCGTTTACAAAGACTATAATCTTCGACCAAATTCAAACATTTTGCCCATCACAGATTCTATCACTTTTACGTCACCCAACTGGTCCATCAGTCAGAGTAGGCACTTACCAGATAGACTTCCCACTCCCAGTGGCTATGATCACCAAGCAATCCTTTCCTTTCAGAATTTGTGTGACCACCTCTTTTTAAAATGGACGGAACGAGGAGTATCCAAAAAACTCCTGCTCGAAATAGCCCAACAGTCGTTATTCACAAGCCCAACAAATGTCAAGTGCCGTAATGACGTAATTCAAAACGAGGAAATGACTGCAGTGTGTGCAAAAGGATTAAGTGAGCTAACCTTCAAGACTTTCTCCATCGCTGCCAATATTTTATCAACGACAACAGCTGTAATTTCTGGCAGCAGGAGGATCAATTTCTTTTCTACATCATCCTTTGTGACCCAACAAAATCCCTAATTATGTGAGTAACAGCACAGGCAGAGGAGCAAAGGGATTAGGATTTCCCAACCGAAAACAGAAAACTAGCCCTAATTACAACCGCAACTGCAAAAACGCACGCTAAGTTAGCTACACTGCAGATTAATCTCCACTGAACTACAGTCTTGGCGCTCATTCAGATTTCCAAAATTCCATCTTCCTTGGAGTAAAAACCAATGCAGCACCGGCAACCATAAATGCAGATGATCTCATTCAATTCCCAGAATCTAACACACCTGCAAAAACTGCCAAAGCTGGCAATTCAAATGTGAACGACACCCGCGTACGAAAGTAGCGCAGCTACAAACACAAAACTCAAATCCTCAGCCAGAATCAAACGAAACGTCACATTGACCAAGAAGCATCACATGCTACAGCAAAGACGACAACCACATCATCTCTGCACAACTGGCATTAGCACGAAGCAACGTAAAACCCTGCTCACGGTAAATGGGGAACGCACGGTGACAGGACGGCATCAGTGGCTACACCGTAAAATCCTAAACCCTTTGCCCCTTTGATTGTTGGGGAGATTTTGAGGCGACCTTCAGTTTGCAGTCCAGACCAAGTTTCATGCAAGATTTTCACGCCAATTTGACATCACAGCACTTGAATTCTGGACATCGACACTGAATTTTCCATTTCTATTTAAAATGTGGATGAAGCCGCCAAATTTGGATGAAAAAGTGCATAAATATGATTGAAAAGTATTTTTTTGGTCCAAAAGATGGATGAACGTAGAAATGCAATGAATCACCAAATTTTAAGTGATCGCCATCCTGGCACTTTCTCAAAAAGCTTAAAAAAAGGGTTGATCTCAACTTCAGACATGGTTTTGAATTTTCTGTAGACAATTGTTGGAGTTATGTTCTAGTACTGTATCTAGTAACGGTTTCTCAAACAAGAGGATAGATTGATCTCAAAATGGACGTTCTATATAGGTCTACGAATAAAAATGAATGTGATACAATTGAATTAGAAACGATAACTACACTCCAAACATTAGGAAGAAATGGCTATAACATAACAAAAGAAAATCCTTGTAAAGATTCTAAATTTAAATATTTACATTCAAAGGGTATTATTTAACATTTTCAAAGAAATGATATTTTCAATGGAAATTGTCCATGAGTTTCAAAAAAATTAAAATAAAATAAAGAAATGATGTTTTAGTAAACACATGGCAGGATGACACAAGAGCAGACATCAGGAAGAAGGAACAAACAGACCTCCTCCAAAAACTTTACCAAAAAGAGTGCTACAAATGCAGGAATAACACAAAGGCAGGGATGAAAGAATCAAAATTGATGCTCTTCTTTGCGATTGGGGGTCGGAGTTCGACACCAGAATGCAAGTCGGAGAAGACAAAGTTCAGAACATTCTTGAGCTTGTACAATACAGCTAATGTGAAGTCGCCAGTCACCATACAGCAAGGGAGGGGTTCAAACTTCATGGGTTGATTAACTGAATAAAAAAACTTATTATTTAAAATTATTTTTGTACGTGATTCTCGGGGGCCCACACGACTTGTTTCACAATTTATGCTTGAATATGCCTCGGTCCTTTAGGGATTAATCACATTGATTTCAAAAGCAAAGAAAAAGTATCCTACGTGAAAGTCATATTTGACACACACGAAGTTCTTTTTGTTTAAATGTGCCACATGACATCTTGTGATTGGTGTGAGGTGGTGTGAACCCTTGAAAAAAAATTGACGTGGACATTCAATTTTGGCACAGATTGAGTGTCGAATCAAACCTTCATGTACAGTATGTGCTCAATGCTTAACCCAGTAATGACGGACTGGTGACCGTGTAGAGAAAGTGCTGAAGTGGCCTAAAGCCGTGGGGTAGGAGATGATCGAATTCCTGAAGTGGGTAGTGTGACAGGAAGAAAAATGAAGTGTGCTGTTACTGAATCAGGCCTCCTGAGATGCCCAAAACCATGAAAAATGATGGAAATGCCGTAGTTGCATCAAATGGTGGCGGAATTTCAGAGCAGGCACCAGTTTTTCCGAAGCAGGGCAGCTTCACAAGAATCGGCAAAAAAAAATCACAGTCAATGGCACGGGATTTCAGAACATCGATTTCGAAAGGTCGGGAGCAAATCAGTGCTAACGTGAAAAAATTTGAACCATTTGCAGAAGAATTTCGCCGGAGTCCACCTTGCATTTCATTTGCAGAGGTCGATCAAAAAAAAGAAAAAGTTGCAAGCACTTGAGATTACGCCTTGATCTCCTCGATTTCCAACTTCTCACTCCAATAACGACGCAATGGTGATGCAGTGCACATGTACTTGACAGGATTCATGGAAAAACAAGAAAGACCGCCCAGCCAGAGCACGGGATGATCAAGAATCGGCACTCTTCTTCGAGGGCAGGTCGTTGGCTTCCCGTCCTTCCCGACGGTACTGTTCGGGCTGTTGGTTGAAGCTGACCCGGGTTGGAATTTCTCTGCAGCAGTGCAGCTATGTCGCCTGCCCTGCCCGTCCTTTGCACAACCTTGGACGGTGAAGTAATAGGGTCCCGCCACGTGCCCCCCCTCCAACTGCCGGGATCCTTTCTACAGTAGAAGCACTCCAGGGACTGCAGAGACAGGAGGGACTCCAAAGACTGCTACCAATGCAAGCTCTGGCGACAGTCTAATTCCAAACCCTCTCCCCTTTCAAGGACAGCTTGTTTTGCAATTCCAAATGTACAGTCGGCTGCAGGTTGCCTGGGAATGCCAAAAATTCACTACTACCAACTTTGCCACCCTCCCAAGGATTGAGAATTTTTTTTTTATGCCATGAATTCTTTTACATGAAATCACGTCTATGTTGATAATATGTGTACCAAATTTCAAAACCAAAACATTTACACAAAAAAAGATATTTAAAATCTACCAACATAGGGAGTTGGAAGGGACAATTTCACTACTGCCAACTTTGCCATCCTCCCAAGGATTGAAAAAAACTTTTTTTGGCATGAAATTTATTGTCATGGAAGCATCTCCATGTTGATAATATGTGTGCCAAATCTCAAGTTCAAATGACTCACACAAAAAACGATATTTGAAATCTACCAACATAGGGAGTTGGAAGAGTGATCTTTCTATTGCCAACTTTGTCACCCTCCCAAGGGCTGAAAAATTGTTTATTTACCATGAAATTTTAGGACATTGGTTCAACTGTGACTAATGTAACTAACACCCCTTGGGGGTATTAGTCACATTAGTCACAGTTGAGTAAACATAGCCATAACTTTGGCTTGGACAAGTGAAACATTCTAAAAATTTGTGTACATGTGACTTACTATACAAGGCACATACTTGTCAAATTGTAGAAGCATTGGACACCTTTTGATTTTTTCACGATTTTTTGATTGTTTTAACTCCAAATTAAAAATAAAAAAGGATTTGGCATTCACTTTTGTAAATTTACATGTTGGGGTGCTTGTTTAGGATTAGATGGAATTGTTGGGAAGATTTCGGACCATTCTCAAACTTTGAAGGCATGAAATTTAGGACATTGGTTCAGCTATGACTAATGTGACTAACACACCTTGGGGGTATTAGTCACATTAGTCACAGTTGAGTAAACATAGCCACAACTTTGGCTTGGGCAAGTGAAACATTCTAAAAATTTGTGTACATGTGGCTTACTATACTAGGCACTTGCATGTCCAATTGTAGAAGTGTTGGACACTTTTTGATTTTTTCACGATTTTCACTTGCCATAGATTGATAGAAAAACAAATTGCAGATAGGGCAAACAACTAAATATTTACAAATATTTTCATTGGTTTCATCCTCCTCCATTGAGGAAAAAAGTACAAAAAGGGCAAACTCTATTATATTTACAGATATAGTCAGTAGTAGCATCCAAAAAGAAGTTGAAAAACTCTCCCCCCCTAAAAAATAGACCCACACTCACTGTCACCAATGATTTTCCCAATAGCATGGCTTCCTGCACATGTGTCCTTGGCAACCGGGACACATGTGAGTAGTCCGCCTACCACAAATAAGACAATTTCCCCTTTTTGTCTCCATACTTTTTGTGCCATGCGCTGCTGCTACATAAGGTAATAATGTCGAATACCCATGTGTTTGAGGATCCCAACCAGCGGTTAATTCCTTCGCCAACTGCAATTGAAAACAAAGATGAGTCATAGGATCCTCAAAGAATCTGAAACTGAGGTCGCTATGGACTATCCAAGCATTACAAACAGTTGTATCTAACAAATAGAAGAACAAGCGGTGCCACCACTTGTGGCTTCTTGTTAGACAGGAATAGACCCCCCTCAACTGATCGGCTGTGTCTACCCCCCTCATGTTTTTTGTGTATTGCAAATGCATAGGGCCGGTATTCATTTTTTTTTTTCCTATTCTACGGTAAACAAATTGTCTGGGTCCTGGTGGTGATATTGGTTCTGCGTGTGTAGACAAAAGTATAACAGCATTCCTGTCCTTCCACACTGCACAACATATATTTCCTTCTTCGTGCATGCAATAGTCAATCCACCCGTAGTGCTGCTTCTTTGTTATCTCTTTTGCAAACATTGCCTTCGGTATGTATTTGCGATTTGCTTTCAAAGTCCCCGTAGCCATGATTCCTTCCACCAGCAAATCCAAAAACAACGGAACAGAAGAGAAAAAACTATCTGTTGTGACAATGTGGCCTCTCCCACCCAAGTCCTTCAGTAAATGCTTCACAACATGCCGCCCTTGAAGCCCTTCCCCTTTCCCGCCACCTATAGGAATGTCTTCTATGAATAAGTCCTCCTCATGACCGTCATTGCTCTCGTCACCTTCATCATGTGCATTTCCTTCTTTACCACAATATACTTGGAAATTCCAAACATACTTTGATAAGGCATCTGCAGCAGCCCACACCTTAATGCCAAAGCGAACAGGTTTGTCTGGCATGTATTGCCGAATGGGACAGTATTTTCCCTTATACATAACCATGCCCTCATCCACGGTCATTTGTTGGTTAGGTGACCACATTCCTTTGAATCTCGAACAAACTTCATCAACCATCCAACGAACTTTATGCAACTTATCATATGTTGGACTTGTACGGTCCATGACATTTTCTTCCACACTTCCCACGTGTAGGCACCTAGTAATGCGTTCAAACCGATCCCTTTTCAAGATTTGGGATATGATGTTACACCGGAAAAAAGGCTCCTCCTTTGACCAATACAATCGCTTGTTTGGCACCTTCTTCAAGCCCATATACAAAGACATAGCTATATAAGCTCTGAACTCCAAAAGAGTTAGTGGTGTCCAATTCAGTCCACCACGTGTTCCCCCTACCTTATCAATAACTTCAAAGGCAAATGAATTTGTATCTCTAACTATTCTCCTTTGCATCTTCTCTGTCCAAAACTTTTCAAATAAACCTTTTATGCTTGGTAATCGTCCATAAGGCTGAGTGCACCCTGGTGTTGGTCCATTGAAAGGAAGCGGTGCACTCCTATACAATGATATGTTTGGTTTCCAAGTCTCTGGTGCAAAACGGCTAATCAAGGGGTCCTCCACTTTACCCTTCCCTTTTCTACCTGCCTCTGATGAGGACCCTGCTGTAGCACCCAACCCTGGCTTCTTTGATTTCCTTTTTTTCCTCTTCTTTGGCTTCGGTGGACAAAACCAAGAGTCTGAGGAGCTGCTATGCTGCTGACATCCCTCATGATTGATATTAGAGTTATCAGTTTCTGTGCTCCTGGGCACTAAGGGAAGGAGCTCTGCTACCTCGGTCGTTACTGAAGTGGGCACCCCATTGCGGACATCGTCCTTTGTTGACCCTCTATTCGATTGGACTGTTGTGGCGGCCTTCCTTGTCTGCCGCAACTTGTTTTGTCACGCCCTTGCCCCGCATCACTCCCTCTTTCTCCTTCATTGCGTGCCTGAGCTTGCATTGCGCGCGGCCTATCCCTTCGTTCAAACTCCCCCTCTGATAAGGTCGAGTCCGACCCATACTCCAAAGATCTTGCTTTCCAACCTCCTTCTACTGTACACCCTAAACCCTTGCTCAATTTCTCCTCTGTGCTCTCTGAAGAGGAGGAAGCATACGTTCCCTCTGTTTCGTAGTTGCTGCTAGTGAGCTCATCAGAGCTATCGCTAGACGAATGCCATCGCAAGTGGGCCGTGAGAGGATTCACAGCACCCCGTGCATTGACGTTGTCGCCATCACCACAGTTGTTGCCACTGTTGCCTACAATATTGTCTTGTTGCCTCAAGTTTGTTTGTTGTTGTGGTCGATGAACTGCCCCTTCTACAACATCGTCTTCCTGCCCGTCCTCGTACCGTAGTCATAAAAACTTCTTTTGCGTCTTTAGGTTTGTTCTTTCTTCTATGACATGTGCTGAGGTCCATAGGTCTAGGTCTTCGGTGGGACATGAAATGCCGTCACGTAGGAGGTTTCTCTGAACCCTAACCACCTCTGGAATGGAAGGTATCGGCTGTAATGCTGTGCGACGTATGGAAGAGGGATTATGGGCTAAGGGTCTCACCTTTTTTTAAAAAAAAAATTTTGTTGACCCTTCTCCCGCAGATGTCGCTCCGCTCGACTACCCAACGTCATTGTTTGCCGCTGTTGATTCCGATGCCGCTGTAGCTGTGGTGGATGCCGGTGGTCTGGGATTGTGCTCCTGCTCCTGGGCGCTCAAGGTTGACACATTCTTGCTGCTGAGGAAGGCGGACCTCTCCGCATAAGCTCCTGGACGCTGCAGCACGTTCTTCAGCAAGGTTGCCCTCTTCGTCTGCTGGTAAGGATCTTCTGTTCTTTGCCGTGGAACTTGAAACCTTTCTTGCTGTGTGATGTCCGAAAGAGGTTGTCTTGTTGGGTCCAAGTTTGTTGACATGGTGGGCAGTGATGTCGGAGAGAGGTTCGTTTGATTTTCCTGACTGATATGGTGCCTGCTGCAGGGTGGAGCCGTGGTCTTGTGTTCTTGGAGGTTGTATGCGGCAGGTTCTGACGGTGTCTCTGCTGCAGAAGGAACTTGCTCTGGTGGACATTGTGGTGGCATCACTGCGGGGGTTAAGTTGGCCGCTTCTCCTGCAAATAGCAATTCCTGCTCCATGTGACGGTGAGCGCGTGCTCGGGCCTTCAGCTTCATGTTCATTGACGTGCTCAACCTTTGGAAATGGAAAAATTCGATCTCTCAAGGCGTTGTATACCTCTGGTGAAAACCCTCGCAAATGACCTTCGGGCCTCTTGTCAGACCACCCTAGAACTTTTGAAGTCCACCAACACCACAATGAACGCAATCGGTGGGGGGATCTATCACTTGCTTCACTTTGGTCTCTCTTCAGTTTTGGTAGTTGCATCAAGTAGTTCTCATCTAGCATTCCTAGAATATACTCAATCTGCCATTTCTTGGGTTTGTGCTTGCTGACAAGGTGGCTGCCTATGACCCTTGCATCAAAGGAACACCAGGCAGGATAGGGAGGAGGAGGGGGAAGGCTATCATACTGTCTCTTCCGTCTCTGTTTCAGCATTGTTAATGTACGTGCTGTTTCTGCAGGGAGCGGGTTTGGTACTACAACTTTTTCTTCCTCTCTTGCAACTATTCTGTGCACATGGTTCTAGCTTCCTCTCATCTATTTATGCAATGCAGGAGGTTGCGGTTCTTTGAAGGGAAGGCTTGCTTTAGCAGCCATGCACACTTGCTTTAATTGACAATGGTAGTCACTTTGTCATTCAATGCAGCCGAAACGCTCACTAAAGGAGTTTTGACTTCTTGTTTGTGTTGGCATTCTTCATGAACATGTCGTTTCATGAGGAACAGTGTCAAACCGCCAAAGTAGCCAACCGCATCCTTTCCCAACATCCGGAACTGCCCGAATGCATGCGCTGGCAGTATCTCTTTGTTTTTTTATTAGCAAACATTTCCACACATTCAGCCCTCGGGCAACTTCCCTTCCTTTGACAAAAGTTTTTGCTTCGTCAGCACAGTGTTTCTTGGCTGCATGCCTGACTGAAAGTGACAACCTCACCATACCGTTTTTATGGCTTGATTCAATTTTAGCTAAACACAAACAGTTGGAAGACTGCGCACTCAATTCCCAGCTAATCACAAAGCGGCTGTACATAAGATGCCGGAAGTTTTGGATGAAAAATTGATTTATTTTGTCGTCAAAGTCACTGCATTGTCATCCAAACGCCAAAAATTGGCGTCCTCGGCGTTCCAGGGTTAATATTTGTAAAATCAAGTCCACTTCCATTTGCCCCCTTAATCTCAACAAGTGGGGTTTTGTTGTGTGACTCTTCCCAATGAGATCAGATCGAACTGGAATAGTGGGCATTGAAGAATTTGCCCTACTATAATTTATAAAAAAAAATCATAACCACATCGATCCCAACAGTAAGGTAGGAGCACCCAATGACGTCAGTGTACCTAATGACGTCACTTTCTAGGTAAGGCAATGATTCTACAACTTATATGTAAGTACAACATAGAATGATGAAAAAAATATCATTTTAGTCAAAAAAATAAGCCATCTACAGTCCACGTACATTTAAGTTGTGAAATGACTACCATCTGTAGAAACAGACGTCATTGGATCCATTGATGCCGTTGGGTGCTCCTACACTTATCAGAGCACCAAATCTTCTGATTTCCTCTACGTCTGAATCTCTGAATCTTCTGTTTAGTAAGCTCAGCCCTGGTTGCGCCCGTCTAGTCATGTCCAGGGCCCATGGTTCTGCTGTCCGTGCCAGAGTCCTGATCGAAGACGACAGGAACTGGCACTTCTGTACGAACGCCCCCAGTACAGTGCAGTGCAAGCAGGAAGTGCCCTTCAAGCGCCTGCTAGTGAGTGACGCTGCACCAGCGTATCCGTACCACCGATAGTTTGTGCATGAGACTGAATTAAAATCCATCGATCTTCTGCATGAAAGAAAAACACACACACACACACATCACTACTGTAGCTAGCTAGCTACCGGCTTGTCTAGCCAGCCATGGGATCGATCGATGGTCAAGTAAGTAACTCGTAACTAGCTAGGTTCCTGACAACCACACTCGATCGATCGCTGACTGTGCAAAGAGCACAACCGGACACCTGGGACAGGCCTCCACTTGAGTCCCTATAAACTCCTCAACTCTAAGTTCTAAGTTCACTCGAATTATTAGGCCAGGCTCCATACGCATGGAAGGCTTGAAATTGGTTTGAGCAGTACGTAATCAGTTGCTTGCTGCAACTCCTCGATCAGTTCGAGCTTCCTCGAAAGTCGCAGTTGTTGGAAGTGATTTGCGCGCGGCGAAGTACGACGCGCTAAGGTCTAGTGCTAGCTAGCTCCATTGGTACGTAAGGCGCCGGCATGGCGGAACTCTCTCGCTTTTCCCTCGAATTTGGCTGCATGTATGTGTCGCGGATGTTCGGCTGCATATGTGTCCATCGATCACTTGCTCTATGTATATAATTATCGAGAGGCAAATTATATAGACGACCGTACGTATGCAGGTTTTTAAACTTTTAATTTGATTGCATTGCTGAGAGTTGAAAGACCTGTGCGACTAGTGGAGTACTTACGCGGTGGCGGAGATCACGAGATGCAGATGTTACGTTCCTAGTTACAGTACGTACGTGGAATGAAACTCGGCTTGTCAAATTAAATGGCCCATCGTTTCGTCATCTGTACGTACGACGGCGAGCAAATTTGACGTGTTACTGCAGGTTTTGGGTGTACGCTGGGTAGCAAGATTGGATTGGTTGGATTAAGTGGATGGCTTTCCATTGTTTAGAAACTACATCTGCCTTTGAACTTGTGCACATGTTCGATCGATCGATCGATCGACTAGCTAGCTCTTGGGGCCGGAGGTTCTGCAATGAGTAGCTAGCTGGCATGGATCGAACGTGATTGTTTGGTTGAACAGTTCGTGCATATACTCATATCAGAAATCAACTCCTTGTGCAATCCGTGGCACTTAACTGATTTTGGTTACCAACGGTTTTACAGTACGTAATTTGTTGTGCCCAAGTTTGAATGGTACTACTAGCTGTGATTAATTAAGAAAAATAAAATGAGTTTAGAAACAGAGTTTGAAGGATCGGCAAAGTACATTTGCGGGTATGCAGGTACAAGTGCGCGGTGTTCAGAATTTAATACGTGACTAATTTGGTGTATTTGATGTCGACCAGCACCACAATTTTGTGATATAGAGACTGCGTTGAAATCCCACAATGGGATCAACTGGTAAGAAAGGCGAGTTGAAGGTAAACGGTAACGTAGACTCCGAGACGCACTGGACTCTCGGCCGCTACATCGCTCGCCGCCTGGTGGAGATCGGCGTGCGCGACGTGTTCACCGTCCCCGGCGACTTCAACCTCATCCTCCTCGACCACTTGATCGCAGAACCCGAGCTCGAGATCATCGGCTGCTGCAACGAGCTCAACGCGGGCTACGCCGCAGACGGCTATGCACGAGCGCACGGCGTGGGCGCTTGCGCCGTCACCTTCACCGTCGGAGGGTTGAGCGTCATCAACGCCATCGCCGGAGCTTACAGCGAGAATCTGCCCATTATCTGCATTGTGGGAGGACCGAATTCGAATGATTTTGGAACTAATAGGATTTTGCACCACACCACGGGAGATACGGATTTCGGACAAGAGCATCGGTGCTTCCAACAAATCACGTGTGCACAGGTTTGGAGAATTGGAATGTCGGAACGTAAAGTTGAATTTTTCACATGATGCTCTTCTGTCAATCGACTTGGTTTAGGGTTTGTCATAAACCCTATTGGATCGGACTGCTTGCTCTACATTTGGGGTGCTCTGTTTTTTCAATCCATACATGGTACACGGATGTGTCTTAATACACTGATTTGTCTTAATGCACTGATTTATTTGTCCTGACTTCATGTTCCTTAAAAATGGCATGACTTCAATTTTATTTTTTTTTGTTAACGTTGTCTCAATATGGAGTTTGTACTAGTGCGAGGATACTCAGAAGTAAGAACTGATCGACACCTGACAAGAAAATTAAGCTAGGGCTTTCTCAGAATTTTAGGGTTCGTGAAGTAGTTTGCACTGTACTTTATTTCATTTGCTTGATACTTAAGTACTGCGATCAAAAACTGAGCCATGAGTAATTAATCTGTGAGGTTGTCATTTTGCAGTTTGTGATCCAAAATTTGGACGATGCACATGAGCTTCTGGACATGGCTATCTCCACAGCCATCTATAAGAGCAAGCCGGTGTATCTGAGTGTGAGCTGCAACTTGCCATCGCTTCCACATCCATCCTTTAAGGCTTCGCCCATTCCTTTCACCATCACCCAGCAGTGTCAGTCCTTAAAAATTCCCGGCAGGTACATATATAGAGAGAATTCAACCCCTTTAGCAACGTTTTGTAGCAACATTTGGACGTTGCTGGTAACACGCAGCTGTGATTCCAAAGTTGAAATTCAATGTTGCAACTAAACTTCGTCCAAAATGAACAGCTTCATGGACCATGTATGTTCCATAAAATTTGCTTATGCATGTTCCAGAAATTGCATGTTTGCTGAAAAACATTGCTCAAGCATGCATGAACCCAAGACGATGTACCTAATTTTAAGGTTTTAGTCTGTTGCTTTGTTCTCATTTGTTACTTCGTCTGCAGTTTGTATGGAATCGGGAATCTGAAGTCCAACCAAATGAGCATGGACGCAGCTCTGGACGCGGTGGATCACTTCTTAAGCACAAGTGTGAAGCCTGTGCTGATTGCGGGCCCCAAGCTTCGAGTTGCGAAAGCGCAGGGAGCATTTGAAGATTTAGCCACGGCAAGTGGCTATGCCGTGGCCGTTATGCCCTCCGGGAAGGGTCTCTTCCGGGAGACGCATCCCGGGTTCATTGGCACGTACTGGGGTGCCGTCAGCACTGCATTTGTGTCGGAGATTGTGGAGTCTTCGGATGTGTATGTCTTTGTTGGACCCATTTTCAACGACTACAGGTTTGCAAATTAATTTTCTTACCTTTTCTGTAGTCTTTTGATCTTTGATCCTGAGAGCTTGATACTTTGTCAGTACTCCTTGAGTCCTGAGAGCTTGATGAAAAATTTGTAGGGTTCTTGCAAGTATAAATACTTGTTCTGTTTTCTGTGAACCTCGAGAGCTTGAAAATTGATTTATAGGGTTCTTGCACAAGCATTGTGCTTTTTCTGTATCCTTTCATCTGGCCTGAGAGTTTGATAATTTTTGCTTTGAGGTTAGACACTGAGAGACGACTGTTGGCGGGTTGTGCATGCAGCTCGGTAGGGTACTCGCTTCTGTGCAAAAAGGAGAAGACGATCACAATACAGCCTGACAGAATTGTAATTGGAAACGGTCCTGCGTTTGGGAATGTGCTGATGAAGGACTTCCTGGAGGCTCTCTCAAAGCGAGTGAAGCGGAACACCACTTCATTTGACAACTACATGCGAATGTATGTCCCCGCGGGACTACCTCTGAAGCAGAAAGCCAATGAGCCCCTGAAAACTGTCAACCTTTTCCACCACATTCAGGTACTCTTCAATGCATTGAAACCACTTCGCTTGTATGTTTTCTAGAACAAGAGATATTAAAACTGTTTCTACAGACTCCTAATTTGAATGATCGAATAAGAAATTCATACATACGGATAAATTTTTTGATCTCAAGCTAAGTAATTTTATTCATACACCCAAAGTGATCCCTCCCCACCTCTAGATGACGTAATCTCCCAATAAAAACTTACTGGGAAAAAGGCTTCAAATACCTCGAAGAGCATCAATCTCTACGGGCCATGTTCTTGATATTTTCTCACGAGATTCTGACTTTTCTGGAACCTTGTCTGTGCACGTGGTTTCAGGGAATGCTATCTCGTGACACGGCCGTAATAGCCGAGACCGGGGACTCGTGGTTTAACTGCCAGAAGCTGAAGCTGCCCGACGGTTGCAAATACGAGTTTCAGATGCAGTACGGCTCGATTGGTTGGTCTGTGGGAGCTACTTTGGGTTACGCCCAAGGTGCCAAAGATAAGCGAGTCATCTCATGCATTGGTGACGGAAGCTTTCAAGTAAGTCCCCCTCCTCTTCTCGATCAGCCCTAAACCCTTAAACCCAGCTGATTCTGAACCTTCGATTAATGAGAATATGGATTGGATTGGCAATTTATTCCGTCGTTTTGGCAAAGTTTTTGTGAAGGTGTGCGAAACTAAAAGCTATACAGGTCTGTCTCTAGGCTTCTCCACTTGTGCATCTCCTTTTGGCAATTCGAAGATTAGCAGTTTTAATGAACACTGCCTTCGATCGTGCCTTCCAGTTGATAGTATTTGAACTTCGTCAGTGTCTAGTGGGTAAGGAAATGTTGGATACTACCGTAGAAATCTGTGAAACTTGGAAAAGCTTTCTGGTTAACCCTTTCATGCGAAGGATCATTGTATTTAAAATGGTCATTTTGATCCATCATATCGTGGAAAATACAATTGAAGTGGAGTAGTTATTTATGTCACTGGATTTAGTGAAGACCATTGCAAGTTTTGGTTCAATCAAAGTATTTTTTTGAAAGAATCAAAACCTCCATATGAACTTCTCCAAACCACCAAAAATCACATCATATGAGGCCTACTATGCGCTTCCTCCTCGTCCTTCGAAGTTCCCTTCGGCACTGGTGTTTGACAGTTGTGTGTGGACTGGGATTGACCAGGTGACAGCCCAAGATGTGTCTACCATGATACGGTGCGGGCAAAGGGGCATCATCTTCTTGATCAACAATGGTGGGTACACCATCGAGGTTGAAATCCACGACGGACCCTACAACATCATCAAGAACTGGAACTACACGGGAGTGGTGGAGGCTTTTGCTAACGGGGAAGGAAACTTGTGGACTTGCAAGGTTAGTCGGTCTTACACAATTTTGCTTGTGAAACTACTACCATGGCTGGATCAATTAACAGGATCAAACAGAACGTTCTTGAGCTTCACGGCAG
This sequence comes from Antitrichia curtipendula, assembly GCA_951230915.1. Classification (NCBI taxonomy): domain Eukaryota; kingdom Viridiplantae; phylum Streptophyta; class Bryopsida; order Hypnales; family Leucodontaceae; genus Antitrichia; species Antitrichia curtipendula. The sequence continues at coordinate 22,692,907 of OX579639.1, read as the reverse complement.
GGGCCGCATCGCATTGCTCCTTTCGCTTGAGAAAAATCTTGAATGATAAGAGCTTGCCCATGTATTGTGGGCCACTGAAACACGAATGTATTCTTGTTTCAGAGCTTCCGTAGAAGAACCCCTCCGCATTTGAATTCAAGAATGTTATGAACTGAGCCTTGTGGTTTGTTTAGTAGTTTTGAGTATGTCATGCAAACTATAGTTTTTCCAATTTTGTTGCAATTTTTTTTATCAACGCGAGCAACATTCTTCATTGATTGTTGCAGTCGATATAAGATTTGACACCATCTAAAATTATATCGTTCGCAATAATATGAGTCAAATTGGTGATTTAAAAGACCTTGGAACCTGGGTCCTTTTTTTTTTAGGATTTAGGGTTTGGGGTACAACTGAAGCAAGGAACATGCACCAATAATCAACCAATTATCCAAAATGCTACACCCATATTTAAACCCAAAAGCAGCACTTTTTTCTAGATATAGATTACAGAAGATGTACACAATCAAAACATGAAAGTCTATTATGAGAGAGAGAGTCTAGTGTTGGTTTTTGGTATAATCAATTGGAAACAATACTTTGCGAATTCATAACTTATGTAATTCATGCTAAAGTGCGTTGGAATCCTCTTTCAGTTGCCAAAAGAATTTAATAAAAATTATTCATTTTTAACAGTATTAACTATGCTCAGTTGCACCAAGATTTCAAGACTCGTTGTGAAGCAAGAGTGTTTGTTTTATGGCAGGTTCGGACTGAGCAGGAGCTCCTGGACGCCATTGCTACTGTGCAAGGAAAGAAGAAAGACAGTCTTTGTTTCATCGAGGTCATTCTGCACAAGGATGACACCAGCAAGGAGCTTTTGGAGTGGGGCTCTCGCGTGGCAGCAGCTAATGGCCGGCCTCCTAATCCGCAATAGACAACCTTAATCAACATCACTAATAACCTAATTAACCATCACTTATAACCTAATCAGTGGTGGCTGGTCCCTTACAAGCGAAAGATATACGAATAGCGCAAGAGTATAGGAACAGAACTACTGACACTGCATAACTCAATTCAAAACTTATATATATATATATATCCCATGCAGGAGAACTCTCCATTTTCTATTTCGACCTTAGGATCTAAGAGGTTTTATATGTCATGCAAGACCAACAATTTTGTAGATAACAGTAATGAAATATTTGTGCCTTTAGATAGTTCTTAAAGGAAGTATTCAGCGACTGTAGTCGAAATGCATTAGTACTTGGAGCTTTCGTTCTATCTACTTCAAAAATCAGGATGAACGCTTGAGAGATAACCTACCCAACCATGTTATCCTTTCACTTTGGACCACTTATCGGTGGTAGTTTGTAACTCTCCAAAGTACTGGTGTATTTTTAAAGGATTGTTGTTAAGATTCGCACCTCAGCCTCTAAATTGTGTTGGTTTTTATGGAGAATCAAGTGGTTTGTTTTACTACTTTTAAAGGATTAGAGATGAAATGTAAATCTTCTGTGCAATCATGAGAACCCTAGCTTGCAAACGACCTAATACTGTACTCGCATGCTTGGGAGATACACCCAGGCCTCGATTATATCACATCTCTTGGACGGCATGATAACGACGAATCCAGTTCGAAACTCACTCTGCAACCCCCTCCTCGCAGAAAATTGTAAACTGCTACTTGGGCTTTGAACAATTCTCGTGTACGAGTCAATTGCCAATGACAGCAACTCCAGCTTCATGCTACTGATTCCAAGTTTGATCTCGACAAATTTCGACTGAACTAATGCAAATTTTATACAGTTCAAATACAGACGAGTGATGTTCACTCAGACCATCTTAAATTAAGTGTCTGTCTGGGGCAGTGGTTCTACTAATTAGCAAGCGCTACCCTTTTATGGTCAGTTACCATAATCTTTAAAAAGGTTAGTAATCATTGTAGTAAAGTACGACGAAGTATCAAACAATGCAAAACACCATTGTTTTACAACCCCGTCCTGTGTAAGATTTTTTCCTACTCTCTTCGCCAGATATCACATTCCCTGTATTTCATTTTGAGTGAGTAATGGCCAATTCAGAATTGCCAGTTACACAGTAACAGCAAATGAATTTAAAGGATAAATTGTGGCTTAGAAACTGACGACTGCTCAGTCAATGCTTCTCTTGCACAGGCAATAGGAGAGTTTCTAAAACTAATCTTCACAGGAAAACCTCTCTCTTGCACCTGGGTCTGAATCTGCCAAGCACAAAAACTCAGTGTGCATACATAAGTACGTTATGAACTCCAGAAACTGATCATGCGGCTCATTTTTGAACGATGCTTTACCAAGTATCACTTCACTCATAGCTTCTTCACTCACAAGAGTGACGGAACATAAGCTTAAGCCAACTCATGTAGCTGACATCAGTGTCATTCAAGTTCAAATCCAAACTGCCCAGACACACTCCTTTTCACTCTAAACATTTCACCAGCCAATCCGTCCTTAGCGGCTGCTGTTGGTCGAGGATATCACCATGTGAAGACGCACCTAGCATGCCTCCTAGGTAGAGTCATCTCCCTGGGATCCTCAAGAGTGGATTAGGCAACATTATTTCTAGTTATTAAGGTGCTGATAGAATTTAACGTCTAGCTTCAGATGACAGGAACTGTTGCTTGATCTTCAGCTCCGTCCGTCGGCGTCACTTCCTCCGGAGGCGTCGCTTTGTTTGTTTGGGACGCTACCGCCAGTTGGGGTGCTACCGTTGTCTGGGCAATTACCGTCGTCTGGGGCGTTACCGTCGTCTGGGGCGTTACTGTCGTCTGGGGTGCTACCGTCGAATGGGGCGTTACCGTCGAATGGGGCGCTACCGCCAGTTGGGGAGCTACGCTAGTTGAGGCGCTACCGCCGTCTTGGGGCGCTGGAGCATGGCGATTTTCTCCTGCAGAGGTCCACATGGCATCACATTTAACAAAGGTTCTGTGCACATTTCAACAGTGAACCGCAACGATTCGAAATGGCATTGGCATCTCTTTTCTACTCGAGTAACAAGTGTACATAAATATATTGCAGTATGCACATTTCAAGCAAACAAAAGCAAGAGGCTAGGGGAATCGATTGAGTATACATCACGAAGGGTTTAGGGTCAGTATACAGGACAGTAGAATGTTACCTTTTCCGAATAATCTGAGAACATGGTTACGGAATGACTGCCAAGCGTTACTCAGGTTGGTGTCAGTAGTCATCCCAGAGACGTCACGTGCAGCTATCGGTATATTCTTGCAAATGAGCTTGGAGGTATTGTACCCGGTGATTCTGACTCCCGCGCTTTCCAGGCATTCATCACTGTTTAATTTCTCTTGGAGTCTCTCCGGGGGTTTCTCTAAAACAAGCAAGAATTCACGACATGTTGCTCTAGAATCCACATGCACCACATGCTGTCGGCCAGGTTGAATCGTCTTCACCTTGAAAAAAGTAGACCCACATCCTTCCTTAACTATGATATTATCTTGCTTAAGATCATTAACAACAGAAAACTTTCCCATTTTACTCCCAAACTCTCTCTATCCCCAGACACTACGACTAATACCTTCGGACAAACACTTAATCAGTGCCACCCTTTGATGACCCACTTGTCGCACAAAATCACAAAATAGGACAAAATAAAAACCACAGTAAACACAAGGACGGCCCCAATGACACCAACGGCCTTAACAAACGAATGGGACTTCAGCAAGCCCAAGGGTGGGTCCTTCAAACTCTTGAAACGGAACTTCTCCCCTAGTTGTCGTAGCTCACTTTCTCTTTTGATCACCTCCTGCACAATACCCACAACGGATATCAGAAAGCCAAAACTCCAAAATCAGCATCAACACGCACCTACACCTAACCCTAAAATCCTCATGCTCAAACCAGAGCCTTTCCTCAAGTGAGTCCATCTTTCTCCTCCCTTGTGAAAACAATTCAGTAAGGTAAAATACACCCAAATGTGACACTGTTCGTTCTCCAACACCTCAAAAATGGCCTTGAATGAAACCCTTCCAAGAATCAAAACCACCATAACTTTCGAGAACAGGCAACGAGAGTTTAAGAATTCTTTTGAAGCAACCAATGAGAGGTGAGACATTTTGTGCTTCCAAGACGTCCATTCCAGGTGAGTCTAGAAATGTGTATAAGTTATCCTATGTTCTCAACTTTGAAAAACTTTCTAAAATATTAGCTGAGTGTTGGAAACTTACGAAACCGCTTGCGTTGCATTTTTCTTAAGTTCACTAATACCCTCATCAAAAAAGATAAAAAATCATTCAACCACTGAGATACTGGAACCAGAAGAAGTGTCGCTTCTTTGAGGTGCTCATACCGTCGAGAACCAAGCAAGCCACAGACCAGAGTTCTCCAGCCAGAGTCTGGCAATCCAACCTGAAACCCTAAAACTCATAAGCAAGCTAAGGAGCAAGAACGTACCGTTTGCTCCCGCCTTTCCTTGAAAATGAGAATCTCCACTCGATGAATGTCTCTGAACTTCAGCCAAATCCCAAGCACGGCTGCGAAAGCAGCAAGCGCTGACAACAGACTCGGAAACCAAACTTTCCCACAAAGCGGCCTTGAGCAAATGCACGGTGTTGCACACCCTGATTGCGACGATGACGACGTCGCCGTCGACTGTGTGAGCTGTGTCACAGCAGTCAGGATGACTCCTTGGAAAACACTGAAAAACCCCACCACGTTGTAGATCTGGTTGGTCAGCTCATCACTTCGCTTCTCTCTGCGCACCAAGCGCTCGCCCTTCACTTTGATCTCGCGCTCCCAATCCTCCAAAGCCTCGTTGTACACCGAGTTCTCTTTGATCCACACCACATTCTTCACACGGTCCCAGATACTGATCACTTTATTGGAATCCGCGGGCAATCCTTGTGCCTCCAATATTTCCACAGCTGCAATGTCTCTACCCTGCAAGTGGAATGCCATGACGCTCATGAATTGAAAGGTGCATCGTAAGTCTTATGTGGGCGGATTCGGATTCGGAAAAGTCTGTACAAGGTTGTCTGTACAAGGCCATTGCAAATATACCCGGCATCATTTCTCCCCAGTGGACTTGTTGTCAGCGCCAATCGGCGGACTCCAGTGTTACCATTTGTTTGTAAGCTGGGCCTTGGTTGGCTTTCCTGGAATCTGCAAGGCTGGAGGGAGAGGAACAGTGACTATTGAAGGATGGAAAAAAATACTCCGTAGTAAGAGTACAGTACACACGATGAGGATACGATGTTGGATTCGGCGGTAAAACGCGTCAGTGCAAGCGGTGCAACACTATGAGGAGGAACTGTAGTTCGAGAAGAAGCCTCCAAGGAAAAAATCTCAAGGTCCGCGTCTCCATGGCTTGTCTTGGAGACTGGAGAGGCCTGCCATCGGAGGTAAGGTGGGTACCCCCCACACAGCCACTTTCTGGTACTGTGCCTAGTTACTATTATTAGAGTGGTCACATTTTCATATTTTTATGTTGGGAAGTGAAAGGTGCTTCCAAACGCACCAAAGAATACGACGTTTGGAGATTGTACGCAAAAAGTTACACAAGGGCAAAGGTCTTTTTGGTAGATGTTCCAAAATCGTTTCTTCAACGTACATACATATTGATTTTTGAGATGTGCACAAAGTGATGATGGTGGTTGTAAACAAGGTGCGATTTTGGGTGTACCCACCTTAGTGTAAAGTGAGAGGGGTACACAAAAGTGTCCAGTCAGCTGATTTAATGTAGTTTCTAAACTTGGCAACTCATAATGTAAGTTGTTTTTTCAATATTTGGATATAAGCATAGTAGCCCCAAGGCGATTTTTTTTTTTTTAAATTTGTGTGGTAGAGTGACTCGCACCTCCTCGTGTTTTGGGGTCATGCATCCTCAGTGAGAATGAACGGCTATAGGAAGGAAAAATTTGACATGGGCCTTGCAATTGCATGGCATGGGCAGCAGCTTTCACTGCTTGCTTCTTTAATTTTCTTGGATTAAGCTGTTTGAACTGCATTCAGGCATTTAGAACTGCCCACCTGTAAAATGTACACAATTTGTACATGCTGTTTTTTTCATTGCCTTTATTGATGTACAAACAATGTACATTTTGGGGGTCGGCGGTTTTAGAGCCCTATACCAGTTCAACTTCAAAATTTCATAACTAATTCCACAAAGCTCCAAAAATTATGAAACGACTTGGGTTAGATGTCAATTCTACTTCTCTTTCAAGGAAAATGTACTGAAAAATACTTCAAAAAGTTTCACCTCCCCCCAATTAGGTGGTTGATCTATGGACCTACTACCTTAGTGGCTCCCTCTTCTTATTTTCATGTTGTGACATGCAAGTTAAAAAATTTATGTGCATTTCGAAATGCTAAAGCCCTACAACTGGAATGCATGTTTGTGACAACTAACACTAAACCAGGAAGTAGACTCAAAAAAACTCCCCAAAAAATGACAATGAAAACTCAAGCATGCTGCAAACAGTGAAACAACTAATAACTTCTAAGGACTGCCAATGCTATAAGTATGGTAGAATCACCCATTATCGACCACTTAACCCCTAAAGCCCCAAGGGTGTTTTCTGCCAAAAACCACTCAAAACTACCACTTCTGCTGTATTCACTTACGGAAAACATTTTTTTTGTTTTTTTGGAAATTTAACCGTAGGATCTTGTACTTAACTTGTCTGAGATCATGCAGTAAAAATTTCATCAAATTTGACCATACGGATTGAAAGATATTAGCATTCAAAGTTGAACAAAAAGTTTTTTTTCAAGAAGATGCTTAAATTGCCCAAAAAACTAAGATTGTCCATAACTTTCTCATCCCTAGTCCAAATAGAATGAATCAAAGCTTCACATATAGGTAAAAACATAATCTCTTAGGAAAAAAATTCAAAAAAAACTATTTTGACTTTTTGTAATTTTTTTGGGGCTGCCCGAGAATCTCCATTTCTTGCTCATTGTGCCATAACTTTTTCATCCGGCATCCGATTGAAACAAAAATTATATATCCACAAAGCTCTTGCAAAGCTACACAACCTCAAAAAATCTCAAAAAAATTCACTTCAAATTGAGACAATAAGAACCTACCCGGACCCAAATTGTCCCCTGAGGGGACAAGCGGGGCTTTAGGGGTTAAGGAATTCCGCGTATGTTCTGGAGCAGTAGAAGGCAATATGAATTTATAGTCACGTAGGAAGATAGAAATGATGGGCATTGCCAAGTTTTCATGATTTTTTCCTTAAACTGAATTTATTATGAATTTTAGAAGCCAAAAGTTGGCCTCAACCCATACCCAAGATATAGAGTCTTCCAATTTCGACCATTCCATAACTACTTTCCCACTCATTGCTTCCTACTTTCTTGCTCACTAAATCAGGACATGTGTCATGACTTTATAGTGCCAAGCTTGCAAAAGACAAAAAAATCACATTCCAAACTATGGTTGAAATCTATATCAGCCTTGGTTGGAAATAGCTACGCCCTATAGGGTGGTTATTGATGTCCAGTTGGTAATGGGTGGTTCTACCATAAGGCACAAAAAGGAATACAATGTGTGCCATAACAAACACATGGCTAATGAAAAAAACTCAATGAAAAAAACAAAGAATGACAAAGGTAGATTGATATAATGGCAAAATCTAAAACATGTACATTAAGGTCTACTTCATTTACAAATTGCCAATTTGAGCCATTCCAATTTTTATTGCATAGTATAGAAATTTTTGGAATTTTTGGTCTTGCATAATTAACACCCAATTCTTACATAGCCCCAATCAAGCATGCCAAATTGCAGTTTCAAAAAAGCAAAATTTTATTTTTGGTGAATTTTTTAGGTCAATTTTCATGGTTATACTTAATATTTTATTGAAAACAATTGGTGATGAATTTTTTTAATTCAATTGGATAGATATGTGAGGAACATCCATATGCATATCTTTCCTTGAACAAGCATCTCCAAAAAAGTTTCATAATTCCCTCTAGGGAGAATTTAATATGAGGTGTTGTATGACCAAACTTTGTGAAATAGATATCTCTATATTTTAACTAGGTTTTGTCTAGAATTAAAACTTGAGCAATACTTCTTTCACAGATTGTTGTGGTGAGTTTTCTAATTGGTTGATTAAAAAGATCCCAAACTGCACTTGCAATACAAGGAGCTTACAATGGCTTTGCAGTGAAGAATCCTTGAAAAACTCTTGATATTTTACTTTGTTCCAAAACAAACACCAAGAATTTTTTTCATAGGAAAAAATGGGACTCAAAGGAAACTACAAGGGACACATAGAAAAAAATAATGGGGAACTCACAAGGAAACTTGGTTGTAATGTAACCTAAGAAGATGAAAATTTATTTTGTGGATGGATGAAATTATAAACATGGTGTGAGCTCCCACTTGGAACTCGTGTGTTTTTTGGATTTTTTTTTGCAATTTAAGTTATAATTATACACAAAAAAATCCAAAGAGTATAAAAATAAAATAGGTATGTTACATTCTAATATAACATTTGGTCTAAAATAGAATTTTATACCTAGAATACACCCAATATCCACATGTATATAGATCAGAGCTTGAAGATTGGTGGAAGTTAGAAGGTTTGAGTGATATTTTTCAAAATAGAGTAAATTTACTAATATAAATGACTAACAATGGCTAAATTGGTTGAGGGAGTCCTAGTGAAATCCCTAGGTGGAGTCTTAGAGATATATTTTAATATCCCCATTACATTGATGAAATAGCGGAAATCCCAATTGTTGGCCTACAAGAGTTACCACCTCAAGACAAACTAGTGGAGAAAATTTATTGCCAAAGGATGGTGATTCAAGGTTGAATTCGCACTTAGGACTCAATAGTGAAACCCATTTGCTTAGATTCTCCCCTAGATGAAAGATTATTTGATTAATTATACTTAAAGGCAGAAGCGTGATTTAATCTTCTTTCTTCAATAGTGTAAAGTAAAAATATGGTCCTACATATCTTTTGTGGAATTCTATAAGAAGTTCCATCAAAAGTTTTGAATTTTTTTGATAGTTAGAAGTTAGATGTTCCTTCTGGACGATCAACTGTCAAAACCTATAAAGAGAAATTCCTAGAAATAATCCAGGTTGCAGTCAAATCTCATTAAAAATTATAATATCTTATTTTATATCAATAAGATGCTCCGACAAGTTTCAAGATACTCCAAATGCTAGAAGGACCAAAACCAGCAAGATTATCCAATTACCGACAAATTTAAAGATTATGACGAAGTTGACCGACGTTTTGGGAGCATAAAATTTTGGAATAAGGTATAAATTAGGTCTTTTTTTAATCACTCATACCTCCTAAAGAGTCTAGGCTAGTTACGTTCACAAAATTCAAACTCTAAGAGTTGGATTTTTACCTTATTTGGATTTTAAGTTGGCGCTAGGTTTCAATGAGATTTTGGAGATAAGAAGAAGATTGGGTTTTTTAATTTTCTAAAAATGACCTTATGAAGACAATGACACAATCCATTTGTGATTTGGAGTTAATCTCCAAAAGTTATAATTTTGGATCAATGTAAAAAGTGAAAATCCTAGAAGACACTACAAGGGAAACAATGTCCTATTTGACAGTAAATTTGACAGAATTCTGTCAACTCTACTGTAGATTAGGAGTACTTGATTCGGACATTGAATTGACAGAATTCTGTCAATTCGGCTGTCATTTTGGACAAAGATACACGTCATCATGCTTTTTCACCCAAAAAATTGTAATTATTTGAATTTTTGCCACGTAGGAATGACTGCCGGTTTTTCACATTCGCAACCAAAATATTTTTACCTAAAAAATAAATTAAAGTTTCAAAAGTACATTATGCATTTTAGAATTGGACTTCCATAACTTTAAACACTACTTTCAAGATTATTTTGCTAAATTAGCTCTTCAACTTTGAATGCAACTCACCTCGAAGTTAATAAAGGTATGAAGACAAGTGCTTTATACAAGTGGGTTGGTAAGAGGTAAGACAACCCATATGGGATATGTAAATGAGGGTTAGGAGCTCCACCGCTCATAGTTTAGGAATAATGATTAAAGTGGAATTTCAGACCTAATTTTAACATAGTAGAATAATTTTTTTTATTAAACTTTGAACTAAGAAAATGTGTTATTTCAAAACAAATTTTATGTCCAAAAATCCGTTTGAGATTTGAAGCTTCCAATCAAAAGTTATAAGCAAATTTTAGTGAGGATGTTTGAAATTGTAAAAACAAATGTCCCTTCCAATCCCACACAGAAATTTGTCTATAACTTTTGATTGAAAGCTTTAAATCTCAAACGGATTTTTGGAAATAAAATCTGGCTTGAAATAACACATTTTTTTAGTTCAAAGTTTTCTAAAATTTTGTATTCTACTATGCTTAAATTAGGTCTAAAATTCCACTTTAACCATTATTCCTACTTAATTTTCACTAAACTATGAGCGGTGGAGCTTCCACTAGATATCCCACATGGTTTGTCTTACCTCCCTACCACCCTACTTGTATAAAGGACTTGTCTTTTCATCACTTGAAACACCATGGTAACCACAAAAATTGACAGAAAAGTTGACAAGATTTTGATAGAGGTTGCAATATGAACCATGTTGACGGAGTGCCAAGTTCCAAAAGTTATAGTGGTCATTTTGGACACTTTTCTGTCAAAAATACAGTCAATTCTGGCCCATTTCCCTTGTAGTGAGATGAAGATAAAAATCCTAAGTGATAGGGTTACCTTAGGAAAAATCAGAGGAAGTGGATTCCCCGGAAGAATATAAAAGGGGCACCCATTTTCATCTCCAAAGACCTCCACTTGTATTATTTGGATCCGTTGGGTCCAATTCATGTTGGATTTTTTGGCATTTCAAGCCCAAAACCTTGAACGGTGTTTTTGGAGCCCTTTGTGCTCTATTGTTTGTGTTTCCCAAGCTTTGTGAAAGGACTTTGGGGTCCCTTCTTACTTGTTTATCTTTGTGCAAGTGTTGTTAAGTCCTTGTCATAATAACTCCTTGTTTGTAAAAATAAGCTTAAATATTTGTACTAACCCTAGGAAATCCTCCCTTTTGTACCTTGGTGATGTTGCTTTGGGGGCCTCTAGTCTCTTGTTGTGAGTTAAGTCTTTACTAACTTGGTTAATTTAACACCTCTTATACTAACTAGGGTTATACCACATTGATTTATCTAATGCCTTGTTCCAAGTGAACTCCTAATGTGTTGATAATTTCCACACCTTGTCCAAAACTTGTCTTCTTGCTAGACACCCTTTGGATGGTGACGCTTTGACTTTAGGAGTCTTTAGAAGAGCTTGTTCTTTCCAAAACAACCTTAGAATAGTGAAGCTTTGACTTAAAAGTTCTTAGAAGAGCTTGTTCTTTCCAAAAGACTCCCTTAGGATGGCAAAGCTTTAACTTAAGAGTTTGTAAAATAGTTTGGTTATCCCTTCTAAATAATCAAGTTGAGCCTCAAGGCCTAAAAAATTAAAATTTTTTATATATGTGTCAATTCTTAAAATTTAACATTGATATTACTAGCATATTGTTTTGAGCATCTTCAAAAAAATTGAAACTGTTCTAATTATTTTGTATCCTTAGTCATACCAGATTGAACCTTGTATTTTTTAAATTTCTAAAAATAAAAATTTGAATTTTTTTATCCAAACCAATTTGTTTGTGTAGAGTGAAGACTAGAAATGTCCAATAAAATATTCTTATTCCTTCCCTACTATTCCTTCAATTGGAAAAACATTATGTTTGCTTCCTTTCTCTATTAGAATACATTTTTGAAGTAAATTATTAAATACTTCTAACATTTAAATTGAAAAAAATTGGAAAATGCAAGAAGTATGCCAACTTGTTACTCTACAAGATTCTACATTATAAAATATTAATTTTGTTTTTACCCTACCAAGAATTTAACATTGAAAATTTGAGGAGGCACATTGTGTCTCTTTATACCTTGAGGAGTTTAGGCCCTCATAAAGACCTCCATATGAAATTTCACTTACCTTTGCACCTATCAAATATGTTTCAAAGATGAAGATGTTTATAGATTGATAAACAAGAAAGAATTGAGCAAATTTTAAAGTTTATGCTTCCATTATGATTCATTTTTATAGACATGCATTATTTTTATAAATCAGAAATAATATTTAATTTAATATAGAGAGAGATCTTTGGAAATACTTGTCTTTCAAATAACCATATATTCTAATGTTTAACCTATAAAGTATATTTTTTTAATATTTGAAAACCTAGATTTTAGCCATTGAAAAAAAAATAGTTCATTTTTCACATTTTGGTTATTTTTAGAAATGAACAACCCAACTAAATAATATAATGTCACAACTACTCTTACTCTTTAAGCCCTCTGTATTTAATTGCAAACACATACTAGATTGAATTTTCAAGTTCCTAATGTCAATTTGTTAACTCTAAAATTCCTTGCAACCAAATTGTGGTTTTGGAAGTTTTAATTGACTATTGCAATTTCACTTTTGATTCATTGTGCATAGAAATTGATTTTGATGAATTTTCAATGTACCTTTTTGCCTTGTGTAGGCACAATATTGAAGATTGTAAACATTATTAAAAAAATATTTTTTGAGCTAATAAATTTTTTGAGCTAAATTTAAATGGCCCCCATATATTTTGACTCTCCTAACTTTCTTAGACTTGCACCAATGGCCCTCCAAAATTTTGTACAAATCCAAGAATATAATTTGTGCACACGAATAAGTTTGGATACATTTTTTTAATGAATTATGGCCTCAAAATTTTGATTTCTACAATAATTGAAGGATTATTTAGTGACAAATTATCACTTGGTGTTTTGGGCCACTTGAAGGCTATGACAATTCAATGTTGGTATAAAAATTCATCTTCTACGCTATAATTTTTTGGAATTTTTGAAAATTCATTAAATTTTTTCTTTTTCCCTTATATTGGTCTAATACAACGATGTATATTTGAGATTCTAAAAAATCCCAATTTTGGGAGAGTTTGTTGGTATTTTCAAGATTTTAATGTGTGTTTTTTGCAAAATATCATGATAATGTAAGGTATAGAAGTCTTTTGGGTATATGCTTGTTCTCAAATCATGGTAATGTAAGGCAATAACTTCTAATTGCAACACATTCCATTGTTTGACACCTAAAAAATGGCCTTAAATGAACATTTCCGTGACTTAAAAAGCACCACAACTTTTCAAAACCAACCAATGAGAGATGAGTTTTTTGAAGTAACCAAAGGAATTTGAGACATTTCATACTTTAAGGGTGTTCATTCAAGTTGAGTTTAATGTTAAGTAAGGTAGTTTGCTCTTAAATGCGACGCTTTAAGAGCTGATTGCCTTCTTCAGGAAGTTAAACTCCTTGAATCAATTTCCAGTAAATTTACGTAGGACGAGAAATGGATTTGGCATCTAATCCAAGTCGTTTCATATTTTTTGGACCTTTATGGAATTAGTTATGAACCTTTGAAGTTGAAATGTAGTGGTCATTAAAACCGACAACCTCCTAAAATGTACATTGATGATATATTGAAGAAAGTAAAATGTACCTAAGTGTCATGATCGCTTTTAGAGGGTGGGTGCTTTTAGAGCGGACTACCTTATAGACTACTCTATGTTTTCAGCTTTAAAATTTGTAAAATATTACTAGAGCATCAGAAAAGTACAAAACTACTTGGATTGCATTTTTCTCAAATCTACAGACTAATAACCTCATCAAATTATTTCAATCATTCAACCTTTGAGGTAGTGGGACTAAAAAAAAGTGTTGCTTTTAGGTGTTGTTGCCTAATATAATACTAAAAGATGCAAACTAAATTCGACATTCTCAAATTTTCATAGTATTTTGAAGTATTTACCTACACACATACAATTTTGTAAAAATGACTTTCTTTATTTGGTTATGTTGATTTAACAAATTTGTAATTGAATTTTTGTTGTATGTATTCTGCATGAAAGTAAAATTAACCCTTAAAAAAGACATGGCCCCCCATTACCAAGGTAGTCCTCAAAACTACTCCAATTATTGAACCAATGGGTGCATTCTTTGTTTCTACAATGAACAACAAAGTCATCCATTGACCACTTTTTAGCCTCAACATCCTTCAAGGGCTAAGATCCTCCAATATACAATTGTAATTTTCTACATTTTGTTCCATAAAAGAAACTTCACCCCAAAGTGACCATTTTCTGCATTTTGAGGCCTTAAAATGCAAAGGAATTTGAGGGGTTAACAAATGTCATATAGAGCATATAGAGAGGGCATAATGAAAAGACATTGCATCCCAAACTTCTTACCAAGCACTCAATAATACAAGAGCATGATGAGCATAGAGGAAAAAGGCCATGGCCACATAAAAGTCTGAGGAGCACACAATACACCGGGTGAAATGATATTTCAGATTTTTTTCTGGAACGAATAAGTTGCCACATCAGAGAATAGTTTCTAACGTCTATAAACATAGGCCACATTTGTGTTGCACAAGGGTGTCCCAAGGAACCAAACCCAGGAGAAAACGTGAAGATTACCACAACTACATCAAGAACCAAGTATATATCAATTGAGGAAGCCCACACTAATTTTGTGGAGGTAGTCTTCGCTTCAAAATGGTGAAGGCAATGTTCACTCCGTCTATTATTTCACATGTTGACACCACTGCTGTACTGCAGGAGCAGTGTCTGCAAACAAACAGCAACTCAATCCCTCAAAGAATACTTCCTGCCAGAGAAAGCTTGAAACTTAGGTCCTTCAGGTTCCTTCTTTTCTTCCTTGACCTCTTCCTTCTTCCCAGTAGGAACCTGCATATAAAACGAAAAACAAGAATGAAAAAAAAGATACATGATGGACCGCATGATAAAGAGTTTACAAGCTAGCACAAAAAAGAGTCGCGTCTGCTGCTGACTTCAAGTTTCTCGGTTGTATCTGGGGAACTATGATAATATGTTGCTACAGTATTAGTACCTCTCGCCAGAGCACTAAGCTTTTAACCCGTCAACTAAATTGTAATTGAATAAAATGCTTAGAATACCACTATCCTTGATACAACGGCACCAATGGCACAAGCCAACAACTAAGTATCTTGTACATAGTCTCTACTCAAAATGAGTCAGAATAATCATCCCAACACAACACAAGTATATGATGAGCAGATAGTAGTTCCAACGTACCTTAGCTGCTGCTGCTGCTGCTGCTGGTGGTCCTGCTCCATTACTGCTGCCTCCACCAAACACAAGCTTTCCCGACGGTCTTTGAGCTGCTGCAGGTGGAGTTCCTGTCGGTCTCTGTGCACTACTAGCAGAAGTAGTAGCTGATGTTGTGGGTGTTGTTTGAGGTATTGAACCAGTAGAGTGCCTACCAGGCTTGCCATCAAGCCGCCTCCCAGTACCCATAAAGGCATTAAATTTTGGCTCTTCGGGTTCAGGAGGCGTGGCATCTGTTTTGATGAACAAAATAAATAAATTAGGACTACAACAAGGCATCACAAGCGTAACGAGGTTTCAAAACCCTCCTTACTCAAACTCAAATTTACGCCACGGCCCCAAGATATACTTCAAATCTCAAAAAAACTAGAAGAACAATCCAATTCATATATTGACTTGTAAGATATCATTGTAAACTTCAACCAACAAGACTCATTTAAGTAGGGGAACAATTGTGAGATGTGTGCCTTTCAGGTTTTTAAGTTTACCTTGCGACGATGAAGGGGGAACAGAAACCGGGGGAGGCGTGACTCGTTCTGGTTCTTTGTAATCCAATGGGGGTGCGAAATCAACTTCACAATCTGTTTCAATAATTGAAATAGCGTTGGCAGGCTTTGATTCGATGATATCGATGTAGTACTTCTTGTTGTTGTAGGCTACCATGATGTTGTCGCCAACTGTGAGACAAGAAAAGTTCCGCAGAGTCGTTTCCAACCTGCATTCCATGAGGAGCACAAAAGATGACTAAAAGAATACGCTTAACGAATAGGAAGAATCGGACTGAAATAAGTGTACATCCAAAACTTGTCTCTCAAATATGACCACAGGAAACATCAGCAAGGAATGACAAACGATTAAAAACATTTTGCGATACTACAAGGGTTACAAATAACCTGACTGAAGCAACCATGATAAGAACAGGGGAACAGGTTTATGCAGAACATACACAGCCTTTGGATTTGAGATATCCAGAAAATCTTTCGTGTGGGGTTGCAGCTTCACGAAGGTGCCCTTCGGCAAAGTGGCACTCTTCACTCTGACAATGTCACCTTCCTGCAAAAGCATGTTCTGCATCATCTGCACAAACCATTTCATCCCCACAGGTTACTAAACAACCGTAACAAGAGAGCCAAAGTCTAATATCTGAACGACTTCCTACCACGAACAGCAAAAGCTCAGTTCTTATCACCAATAGAGCAGAGTAGTAGCAGACACACAGTAATACTGTGGTTCAAAGGAGACAAAAGCACGTACCCAGTACGGCATATAAATCATACCCTCTTCTGCCACAAACTCCAGCACGCCACAATGACTAGTCCGTAACGTTGACGGATTGTGGACTTCAAACAGCATTGGGTAGTCGATGCGTAGAGAAGCTGCACGCAAACACAGAAACACAGATTTTGTTCATCCTTAGATTACGATGGATAGAAAGAATTGTCGTCCTACATCGGCCAAAACTATATGAGGGCTCATACTTCAGCAACTTAGGGGAAAGTAGATTAGAGCATACCCAAGCGATCGAGCGCTGAAGGAGGCATCACCACTTTATCGCCGTTTTCCAGATGCGGCTGCGAGTTCAAAACACCAGCACACGAAACACAGTCAATTGTCAAAAAGTAGTTCTACACACCAGAACTGAAAATCATTGTAAAAGGCAACTAGGGCACCAGTGTACTCCAAAAAGGTCTCCGGATACTTGAAACATCAATGTACTTGCTGGAAAGCAATCCAGAAATTCCAGTGCACAGCGCATCCAAAATATAAGCCGACCAAATATATCAGGATACATACCCTATGAAATGTGCTTCAAAAAAACATAAAAATCGGAAATTCGCTAGTACATACATAGCTCTATCGGCTGATCTTATGAGCTCCCGCAAGCGAGTGCGAATCAACAAACAGCAATCCACCATATTGAGTTTACCTCATCCTAATAAAACAAACCTTAGGGCTCTGTCCCAATCGAAACTGAACCAGACTGAACTTCGCTACCTCTCATGGAAACCGCTACTCAACAACATCGAGCGCTTCACGACGCTCGGAAAAATCACGAAGACAAGCTACAGTCGTAATTAGGGCTACAAAAGCTCACCTTGTCAATGAAGGAAGCTGAGTAACACCGGTAATTCTGCTCGAACGGTGCCGATGGATAGGGCACGCCATATCCTCCGAAATACTGCACCACGATGCACACACCCGAACTCATCAACTTTGGAAAAGCAAGGACGACATCAAACCAATTGCGAAGCCAATCTACTCCCCTGACAAACCACCAAAACACGCGAGATTTGAAAGAGAAACATCAGAAAACAAGTGAGCATTCTCATACCATGGTTGCCCAATGAAAATGGTCGCAATTCACTGCGTCAATTGGCAGAGAAATTCTTTGGAACGCAGCTCACACAGTGCAAACTGAGCACCAACACAGAGCAACAAGAGCTTGTGAAAGGGTTTCCATGGGAAGTAGTCGTCCTAGGTCTTGCGTGCGGATGAACGAATGAAATATCGTAGACAGAATTCATCCATTCACTTTCTGTTCTGTATCGATGGACCCTTTCCGATGATCAGTGAGTCAGATGGATGAATAATGTTCAGGTAGTTGATTTTGGATGATAAACATTCGGGTTGAGTTTCGTTTGAACCAGTTTGACACAAACATAATTAATTCCTTGCATAACTTACACTCGTAAATATATTTTCACATTCAACTTCAAATTTTTTTAAACAATGAATTTGTTATTTCTACTTATAGTATTTATATTTATATTTTAAATTCTTTTTCTTTTTCTTTTCCTAATTCACAAAGTGAAAGTGAAAGTAAAAGAAAAAATAAGTCATTTTTATTTTTCCTAAATCTTTCAAATATCTTCCACAAGGCGTGTCAAAATGGAGGTATACACCCTCCCTAAGGTCTCCAAGCCCTTGGTGGCATCAACTACATTTCTATTGGCCTTGCAATTGTGAAGATACTCACTACTATTACAAAACAAAATAAATCAAATATAAAACATACCAAATTTAATAGCATAAATTACTTTGCCTAATGTTGATGCCACAATTATATCTGAAGTGTAACCAACATTAGTCAAGGTAGTAAATATAGATGTTATATTAATTGAAATTTTAGTAAATTTTGCAAATTTTGCAAACTCTTGCCTTTTTATTGTTGTTTAGAACATACTTTAAAGAGTTTTGCAAAAAGCCTTGGTAGCATTTAGAGCAAAAAGTTTAGGTAAGTGGGTGGACCTATTATAGACAATATATCCACTATAAACACTTGTAAATGATTCCTTTGTAATGAAGCATTTGGTCAAAAATCATTACTTTTGAATAGATGATATTTTTGCTATAATATTAGTGGAAAACTAAAAATGTGTTACTTTGTTTATGATTACATTTTTAGTTGCTTAGAACACAAATGACAATGATTTTTTAGCCTATTCAAAATTTAATCCAAATAGAATGAATAACATCTTCCCACAAAACATCCAATCCTCCCCAACTAACAACTGACATAAAATAAAATCTTAAATCATAAGTAATATAGACACTTTAAAATTTGAACACTCAACATAAAAAAATATTGCACAACAATCATAAAAAATCCATATCTTTACCAAGAAGTCACCTTCTCCGCTACCTTCAATTTCTTCTCTACCTCTTGTTCCCGCCTTCTCATGTTCTTTCTTTGCTTTATCAAGCTTCTTCTTGTTAACAATTTGATAATTGGCCATTGTCCTCTCTCTTGACGTTCAATCCATGCCATCAAATTCTTTTAGGCTACACATCTTGCACTTCCATTTTTCAAAGAGTTTCATGTAATTGTACCTCAGCTGGATGAACGTACCTTTTCGAGCAATGGAGGTTCCAAGCCATACCTTCTTTGGCAACAGCTCATGTTTAAAAGACTTGTGAAAATATGTAAACATTAGAGATTCTCAATTTCAACCCTCTTCAATTCAAATACATAGAAAAAAAAATGTTTTAGAACTCACCAAAAGATCACACATTTCACTACTTGTCCACCACCATCTGTGGTAGCAAAAGATTCATAATTCTTGAAGTTGCCATTGCCTCTCAAGATTGATCCATAATTGTGATCCCAAATCTTCATCCTCCAGCCTTTAATATACTTGGTCAATGTCTTAGGTTCTAAATGAGAGTTCATGTCCAAAGGAATGGAGTTGTTCTTGATGACAATATCAAAGAATTCATTTGTAGCATCTTCCACCTTAAAAAAAATGAAAGACACACGTAAATTGGATAAAATATTGAATTTAATATAATTAATTATCATTCTGGTAACTAAAATTTAATGTTTGAATATAATAAAATTAAAATCACAATGCTTATTTCAAGGTACTACACACAATAAATCAAAAAAGCAATGAGCGTCTTTCCCAATTGGTTCTAGAGGAAACTTTTTAAGCTTCACAAGACGGTATTGAAATGTTCGACTACTTAAGGAATTTGACTTTAAGGTATGGTGTTGTATTGCATGTGGCCATCAATTGGAGCTCCTTCCAATTCATCTCAAGATTACTATTGGAACTCCAGTATTACTTCAATTAGACATCAAAATTTTATTAGAATACATAGAAGTGACTGCAATACAAATGATAAGTTTCCCCTAAAATTCAGTTACCTCTTTAGGAAACTTTGAGTCATATGTATGGGTTGCCAATAACTTTATCATCTTTGCATTTAACTTTGTAGCCTTTTCCTTTGATTCAATTATCATTGCTTTGGCTACTCCTTCATTAATCTTGTCTTCTTCAAATGTTATTTTGTGGTAAGTCCTCACCAACACAAGCAATCTCTTGTTGCACCATAATCATGTCAAATATATTTTTTGTCAATGTCAATCATCCAACATAATAAACCTTAAATTTGATAAATAAATTCACTTACCTAGAATATAAATGACATAAATACATCAACAAAAAACAAATACCAAGTCTTTTGGTCACCTTGAGATCCATACTTCTATACTTCTAATGGTCATAGTATTTTGTTGAACTTCGCCATGGGTAGAAGACCATAATTTTGCACATGGTAAAGGATGTAGACAAGGTTCGTCTTTACATGAGATCCCTTTGTCTTCTTCTCGGTCTTCCTACACATTTTTCAAGTAAATAGAAGAATGCTCACATGTATATCTAATGATTAAGTAAAAACGATCAATCATTCTAAGCTAATGAAAAATAAATTGACTTACAAAATATGTGAAAATAGGCTATCAAAATTAGTTTTAACTTACTTATTTGTGTCATGCATGACTTGCTTAACAACTTCAACGCGTCTTTTTTTCTCCAAGATGACTAAATCTACCGCATAATTAGTGCCACAACATTTCCAATGAGTGCAAATGAGTGATGTAGTTCTTCCATGCTCAAAGATGGTGATTGCCATCACACACAAAGAACTTTAAGTTCTTCATGTGCCACAACTTCTCATGAGAATCTAAATATTTTGTGTACTTGTTGTTCTCTGCATTCCAAAGAGACCTCCACTCCTCCTTCTCCTTTGATGTCCATTCAATGCTCTTTCCTGCCTCATTTATAGTAGACACATAGAAAACTAATGATCCTTCACAATATCCGTAAGCAAATTCCTACTCCACTTTGACCAAATTACAAGAAATAGTTGGCCTTACCATAGGCATCACAAGCATACAACAAATGGGGATGCAATGACGAATCAATGACTCTAGCTTTGCCCTCAAGCTGGCATCTTCCTATTGGGAATGACAAAGTTGATCTTCCATCATTTGTTTTCATCACCTAAACTCCACAACTTTTGTTTCTTCTCCTTCCTCTTCCTCCTCCTTACCAAGCTCAGTTTGAATGATGTCATCTATATTTGGAGTATCCATTACAGCAACCACTGTAGAATACATTGGAGTAGAGGTGATCTATTAAATTATAATTTGCATACAATAATATTGATCTAATATTTTATTGATCACAATCATACTTCAAATTTCAAGTGAGAGTATAAAGTTTTTATTGAATTCTAAGAATATATATTTATTCATCATGTAGACAAATACAAGCATCTGTCTTCATGCTATAGTTCTAGAAGCCTAACCACTTTCACTCATTTGACGTTTATAACTTCCTACTTGTCAAATCTTTTCAGTCTTAGACTCAAACAATGGACTCAATACTCATCCATTTGACTCATTATATGATGTAAACCATCCATCTTCAGTGTTAGAACTCTTTGATGAAAATACTAGATAATTTTTTACTTTTGGCAACTTTCTTTGAACTATTCATTTGCACATGAAGAAAATCCCACAACCTATCAATTGCATCCAATCAATCATCAAGATTCACTACCATGGAGGTATTTGAAATAGGATTTTCAGGAGAAAAAGAAATCTCCATGTTTTTTGTTGCTAGAGGGGAACCTTGAGTTTGAAGAACAATCTATCACAAGCTGCAAGATCTAAATATTCAAAGACATATGTACATTGTATTAGACTTAAAATTGATATGTAATTCAAGCTAAATTCACTCTTTTCTGCCAAAAATGAAAACCTTTAGTTTAACAAATGAATAAAAAAAAAGAGTCTGCACATAGTAGCTATCCAAAAGACATTTGAAAAATGGAGATACCAGTTTGTTCTTTAGGATTCCCTTTGGGACTGAAGGCCCTCTTAAAGGGTCTCCCTATTATTTCTAAAATTTAAAAATAAAAAATAGAAAACCAATAACTTAAACAACACTAAATCATATAAGATTCCACAATGCCATAGGTGTTAAGAAAAAAATGAGCTTGTGGAACATATCATTTGTATCACAACAAGAAAATTAATACTCACACTAACAATTATCCTAATCCCTAGTTAGCAATATCAATGTTACATTGGACATTTTTATTGACATAAAAACACAAGTTGTTCTATTGGATGTGCACTAAAAGCCGTCTCCTAAAATTGTAAAAACTTCACATAAAAAACAGGGTTCTTATAGTGCAAGGAGCTTCCAACAACTAAGCCTCTTTTCGAAGTGACTTCTATCAAAAAAGTTCTCAAAATTCTTACAAACTACTTGCAAGCTTCATCCATATTTTAAGAAGCTATGTCTCCAAAGGTGTATGTCTATGAAATCTTTAAAGGATTAAAATTCAAGTTTGAAACTTCAAAAAATCTCATGAAAAAAAAACTTGCATATAAATTAGATAAGCTTTCATTAGAATTACATTAGGGTTTTGACTCCTCCAGCTTCTAATTGCATAATAAGGTGGTAATACATATTAATTACTATCCATTTTAACATTCAAATAATTTAGAGAAGTTTTTACTACTACACAAATTTTTCATGCATTGATAAATATAAATAGAAACAAATTTAAATTAAAAAATCACCCTATATTTTTGACAAAAATTATAATTTATAAAAATTTCTAAAGAGGTTTGCTTCATAATTAGAACATCATTTATAATTAAGGGCTATTAGGTTGTATTTTCTCTTCCATTTTTCTTTACATACTTGGAGAGAGCCAGTGCGTGTTTCGGCCAGGTTGAGCCATGTATTTTTGTTATTTGTGTGTGAGTTAATGTGGTGAATGAGTGTGAAGTTTGGATGTTAATTGTGTGCTGCAAGGTGATGAAGATGTTTGTGTGTGATGGAGTTTTAAGTTCCAAATTGAAATGTTTGTGAGTGTGGTTAGATGGTGATGACTAAGAGTAAGAATGCTAGTAGAGTGGAGATGATGTTTGTGTCGTAATTAGTTATGATGTGTGAGACAATGAAGGAAAAATCTGAGGATGTTATGATAATTAGAGTGAGAGTTGTGATGGAATAATTTAGTTGTCAAGCAAGACCTTAAGTATGTGATGGTGATTTATTCACCAACGAGAATTAATACAATAAAAATTACATATCAAATTGGTGTTCATTGATATTGTATGAGTGTAGTGTCATTATAGTAATGTTTTTGGCTATGAAATTCTAAGTTGGATTATTGAATATTAGTCAAGATATTTTAAATTTAGATATTGAACCTATTAGCATAGATTCTCTAATTGACTGTCTCCCTTGGAACAAAATTATTATACCAATAGGATAAATTCCAGTTCAATCATTATTCTTCTTCAACATATTCTAATTCAACCTCTACTTCTATGTATATGCTTCTTCCAAACTTTCTTATGTCTTCTACATATTCCTATCTATTTTTTGTTTATGTGTTTTGTATGTTTTTTTTGTTTTTAGATCCAATTTCATAAGACAAAAAAATAGTTTTGAGAAGCCACAATTTATTTTAAAAAAACACCCCAATTCAAAGAGACCCCAGTTCAGAGAGTCCTCAATGCTTGTAGTTTTAGTACTAATAGTTCAATATCCCCTCCCCGTTCTTGAATCACCATGTGGCGCTTCCCTATTGGTTGAAATTCCTACTGATGTTGTCGTGGCTGGATGAAGTGGTGCTAATATGGCTAAGATAACATGGCGCCTTTTTATTAGCTAGACCTCTTTATGTGTATACCGGCCCTTCTATGGCTTGAGCTGCTGGTCCAGAGTTTTTTTCAGTCCTATGAGGCCAATTTTCCTAGTAATTTTTTACCTATATTGGAGTCTAATTTGGAGGTAATTTGAACACTAAAAACTCTCTTTTATTACAACCTCTTAAATTCTAGAAAAATAAACACTTTGAGGATAAACATCTACTTTTTTGACATCCAAATTAAAGGACAACTAATTTGTGATTTTGGTGAACAATTTTTGGAGACTAAACTTGGTAGTCCAAAATTATGTTTTAGAACTAGATTTGGTGAGATAACCAAACACTATCTTTTGAGAAGAGATAGGTAGCCCTGCCTTACAATCCCCCTTTTAAAAAATCAATAGCTGTGCGATTCAAAAAGAAAACTATAATCCTCCACTAAAAAATCAACAGCCACATGATTTGAAAAGAAAACAATAATCCCTTTAGTGCCGTGCAAGTTGACTTGAAGAAAAAGCCATCAGTACATGTGAAAGAGAACTAGAAGAGTTGTGAACCAACACAATAATGCATTGATTTTGAAGAGCATTACTCCATTTTTGAATATCAATCCAAACAAGGAATATTTGTACCACAGGTTTTTCAACTTCTAGAGTGATTTGATTCTTTGCTCATTCTGTTTTGGAAATCCTTGTGTTTTTGCCAACAATGTGTTGTAAGACAACTTGCATTAGGGCTTGAGCTTCTCATAGATTAAGGATTTCCATGTATTTTCTAGATGAAAATTAAGGTTGGTATTGTAAATTCGGATTCAAATGAAATAACAAGCATAGTCTTCTTATTTTTTTTTCTCATTTGTCGTATTATGTTATAATAGTTGTACATGTCAAAAGTTCATATATTGATTATATTCCTATGTAACTGGAGATAAAGATGATGATAAACTTATTTTGGCAACAATTTTTTGCAATTCTTTTTTTATGCAGTTGAACCATTTCTCAAATTATATTTTTTCTATGATTTTGTCATTTTCTTTATTTAAAAATGAAAATCTTTTATGTTAACCTCATGGAAATGTAACTTGATAACAATGAGTGATTATTTATTCACCCTTGATAAATAACCGAGTACAAGTGCACAACTAGTCTCTTGGTAATTTAGGTGTGATTTTTATCTATGGTTGCCTAGCGTCAATCTATTGTGCCTTCCAAGCAAATTTTTTTTTGTAGTGCCTGAATATACTCAAACATTCAAAAATCAACCCAAAGTAGAATTGAATTGCAATTGTCACAAGAATTGGCCGAATGGACTAGGCCACTGGGTTTTTTTTATGCAAGATGATTCAGTCTAAAAGTATTAGTATCAACTTGTAGAGAATTCTTTGCCCTTTCTAAAAATGTAAAATTCGACTCTATTTGAGCTCCTTAGCAAAAGTTATAGGCGGATGAAGCTTGATCGTTAATCGGTTTACCAAACTTCATTTACTACTTTTACTTAGTTCCCAAATTTGAAATGACTCAAAACTTTGGGAAAAAGTTATAGGTGTTAACCTCTATCTAAAGCCTAATTTTGGTTTGGATGGAGTGATTTCCCTAACCTTTCATCCAACTCTAGCGTAAGACTTTATCCTTCTACAATTTCTATGTTTTTTAGTATTTTCTTGAGTGTAAGACACCTATAGATTCTTCTTAACTTGTTCTACAAGCCTGTGGTCTTACTTTTTCTTTCTACTCTACTTTGTAATTTCTTGATTGGGATTTCTTGGATCTTAAGTTTCGGTCTCAGTATTGTCAATATGCTCTTTTTGACAATTTTATATCTTCTTGTAGATACTAGTTATAGGCTTATAGCTTTCTAAGTTGATAAAACACTTTCTAATGAGACATGTCTCCTAAAAGTTATGGCTAGATGAAGTTTGACCGCTAATCGGTTCTTCAAACTTCATCCACAATTTTCTTCCAATCTACAATTCAAATTTTAGTTTTTCTTTCACTTGTGGACTTTGGATTTTGACCTCTTTTCAATTATCTCAACTTGTTCCAAAGTTTTAGGTTCTAATTATATTTCATCCAATCCAGATTCTAAACTTCATCTACTCCTATCTTACTTGTTTTAAGTCAAATTTCTAAGTTTAAGATGTTTGAAAACCTCTAAACTAAATCTACAATATTTTGAATCTAAAACTTGGAAAAAAAATATTCTTGATATTCTGATTTAGAGTTCTAATTCAGCAAATACGTTTTCATTGACCAACTTTGAAAATCAAGAGAATTTAGAGTGTTTAGTAACTTACCTTACTTTAGAGGTCATCTTGAGCGTTGTTGTAGGGGTTCTCAAGTTCTCCTTCATTTGCCATTTAGTAGGTCTTTATCAATTTATACTCACCGCTTGAAAGTAGTGTTTTAGTATAAATTGGAACTAGAATTCTAATTACTTCTTTCTTTTCTTTCTATTCTACTTCTTTCCCTTCAATACTATTTAAATTTCATTATTGTATTCCAAGAGTTGACTTAAATACCATACAATAATGTTCCAAGCTCCCAAATAATAATTGACTACTACTTCTTATCCAATTCAATTATTATTCTATCTAAATTCTAATGGCCTAAAATGTCTTTCAAATATTTGCTCCTAATCTTGATTGAATTCTAAACTCTTCACCTTCTCTTCCAACTCACAACTCCAAACTCTAAAACAAATATCTAACACATAAAGTCAAAGCTTTGTTATGTTTTTGAAAATCACTAAAAAACTCTATGAATTTTTAGAGCTCAAAGTCAAAGCTTTGCTACGATTTCAGAAGCACACCAAATTCTAATACAATCTTTAAGAGTCAAGGTCAAATCTTTGCCATTCCAAATGAGAAATCAAAAACCAAGGACAATACTTTGACAAGATGCTTGTTAGTACAATCACACAAAGGATTAAACGATGGTTAATACAAACATAAAACTATCACGTGTATTAGTATAGAACGTTAATATGATCTAAAGATGCAAACATGTGTTTGTGTAAGTGAGTTAGTACATAAATCACTCAAAAGAAGGCACTAGAGGCCCCCCTAAACGGCATCGCCAAGGTTTGGAGAGGGGGGGGGGTCTCTAGGATTAGTACCACAAATAAACTCAAGTACAAACTTAACAAAGTTAGTGACAATAATCCGTACAAGTGAATACAAATTAAAGCAAACATTGTCGGGTAAAGAGGAAGACGCATTGGAAATACGTAGAGTATCTGACAACAATTGGGAATTATTTGCTTGGAGGTTGAGCTAGGGGAGGTCGTTCTCACTACATTTGGGGTACCCACGTGTGGTGGAGTGATTTTTTGACCCCCTATTTACTTTTGAATAAACTACAATTTCATCCTAAAATTTTGAGCTTTGTTTAACAATGACTAAAGGTTTCTATTGACAAAAATTTCAATTCCAAATAACATAAGATATATTGTCTAGAAAGGATTGAAAAATGAACTAAAATGGCATGTTCTTCAACTAAAATATTTATAGAGCTCACATGAAGATGACTATTGCATCAATATTCAACTAAAAGAAATTTTCAATAGAAAGATATTCTATAGAATTTTTTTTTCATTTTTTTCATTTTTTTTCTTATATAATATAGAGGTGTGAAAGTTATTTTCAGCTTTACAATGTAAATTTTTTCTTAAAAAATTTATGACTAATTACTATTAGCATAAAAATATACCAATAATTCAAAATATAAACATTTAAAGTAGTAAAATCTAGCCATAACTTTTTTTTTAGAAAAAAATTAAATTTTAAGATGTATTACATGTATTATTTTTTCTGCCGCACGTGGGTTGCTAAAATGCGGGGAGTATCCTCCCTGGGAGGTTGAGTTGAATCTTTTAATCTTTTAATCTTCTAGTCTTTCAATCTTCAAATAACTTCATGTTGGCCTATCATGTAATGGCTCTATATGGGTTCAAAGGTCAAGGTAAGAGATAAGAAACCACAGGCTTCGGACGAGTAGAACAAGACGGCCAAACCATGAGTTGAACCATCCGAAAGATTGACTCCTAAACTTCAAACCCACAGTGACCAACAATTGTGCTTCACTAGTGAAAATAACATAAAAAACGACCACATGGGTGATCAATCCCACTTTGTCGCCACAAACACAAAATGGGACTATTATTGGATATCCACATAACCCGCAATAATATTTACAATGTAGAAATAAAAACAACAAGCTTCCAAAATTGGCTAGGAATAATAATATAAACACAACAAGCTTCTAAAATTGGCTAGGAATAACAAGTCATAAGCCACAACATACGAGTCTTCAGTCTTCAAATCTTTAAAGGAAACATAAATCTACACTCATCCTATCTATATTCTTCACGAAATAAAAAGGCAGCAGACCTTCCTTAGTTTTACTACCTATAACTTATTCAATTTTTTATCAATTTAAGACTTTAAGAGCTTTTCAGTAAGCTAACAAACTCTTCTATCTTCACTAAAAAATTTACTTGCAAGTGATTCTTCAAACAAAATTTATAGCTTTACAAAGATTCGGGTTTCAAACAACAAGGGCAAGAGACCCTCTACTACTCAAAGATCTATATCTTTCTCCACATAGCTTCAATTGCTCTGAGTGATAAATTTTTAGAAAGATAGAAAGGTTTATTCTAACTCTCCAAAATTTTAAAAAGATAAGCAGAAAATACAAACTTTGGTGGCCACTTGAATCTCTACTCTTCTTTGACGGATGACAACAAACTCTCTTCCACTCACATGCTTGTAACTCCTTGATCCTAGCTCTAAATCATACAAAAAAAAATTCTTTGAAATATCAATGAGAAAAGGAACAAACCCTCAAAAAAAAATTTCAAAATAGCTTATACATCAAAAGTTATGACCGCTTGAATTCTTGACCTTTCAAAATCCAACACATACATCTCATACCCACTCTACTCACAAACCCCGACTAGAAGGGGGGAAGAAGCTCCATACCCAAGCCTCTAGACCCCTAAGGTAGGTGGAATCAGTCCGTGTACACATCACATGGGCCTTCAAACATCCACTGGTCCAAAAAAAATCTTAAAGATAAGTTCTTATTCATCTTCTAAGGCCAAAGAACCTTTAAGATCCAAACTAGGAGATAAACTATCTTTATTTCCCTAACTTTCAAATCCTAATACACAAAAAAAGTACAAAAAATTTAAATTAATTATAAAATCAAATAGAGATAAAAATTGAAGTTGAAGAAAAACGTTATTCCATTTGTAAGAACTTGAGGATGCATCTGATAGTGTTTGCAACATAATTTACACGTTTGGCCTTCGTTAAAGGATTCATTGGCCCTTTTAACCAACACTAATGGTCAAGGCTTTCTTTGATTGACCATACTATATAATAATATTGGTTGTTGTTCAAGCCCTCATAACTTCCTTCAAATGTCACTTCTTGGGTGTCTGATTCAACACACCCAACTTGGAGTAGATCATCAAAGCACGAGCATCTCTCTGGAGATTATTATGCCAATGTTGCTCTACACAAGGTTTCTTCAACGAATGAAAAGTTTTAGCCTCATCTTGCAAATAGATTGACATTGGTACAGAAATTGCCAACTGAGAAATTTGAATTAGCAGCTGAAAAAGAAAGCTCTAGCTCAGCCTTTAGTTGAGACTCTGGATCTTGCAACTCCATAAAACCCCTCCAGTTCAAGATTCTAGAATTGAACTCTAAATCCACGCACAAATTCTAAATAAATTTAAATGAATATTTTAGACTGATAAAACATGTCCAAGGCTTTCGTCTTTTCAACAACTCCATTAGCAACACGCTTCACCTTGAAGTCACTGGGAGCGTCATTAGTAAATTTTGACCTTCAAATGATAGAATCTCTTTAAAATACAAATTAGCATACATTTTATAAAGTGTACATATCTACTTCACGACAACGTTGAAGGGACCCTAATGTTCTTCAAAGAGAGTTTGAAAAACAACAACAACAATAAAAATAATGGAGCTTAATACACTCCAAAAACACGCAAAATTGGCAATGTGGCTCGCAATGGCTAAAAATCCTACTAAATGGATCCAAACTATATCAAGAAATTCAAAAATGAACCCAAGGGGTCATCTCAAACTTGGGGGCTGCATACTTGCGTACGATGATCATACTGATTCAGTGGCTTCATACCTGCATACTATAATCGTGCATATGACGTGTATTTAGACGCACTGTATCAGTGTCATTAAAAAGTTTTCCAAAAGCGTACGATTGATGTACATTAATTATACAAATGTGATATCCAAAATGCACCTAAACTATACTGATAATAGTACAAGAATCATACGTTATTGATATTCATTGTTTTGGCACTGATTCAATGTATCCTAATACACGTAATATGTACGATTATAGTACGCAAGTATGAAACCACTGAATCAGTACGATATTTGTTAAAAAATCGTCCTTCCTTAAGCTTGAGATGGTGTTTTGAGAGGAGAAGGTGTGTTCTTAAATACTCTTCTCCGAGCACCTCTCTCCTCTCATTTTTCATAAGGTAAACTTATCATTTGAGATTTTTCACCTAATCTTTTATTTTTTATTTTCTATGTTGGTCCAACACTTGAACTTTTGGAGTTTAACTTTAAATCTTAAAAGGATTGTGCCATTGGCTTTAAAGTCCATTTTTTATCTTGGAGAATCCCCTTCTCTTTTCTTCTACTCCAAAATTGCAAAGAACCCTAGCGCCAACTCAAAAAATCCCAAAAATTCAAATTCAAATTTTGGAATATGACTTTTATGTAAAAAGTAACTATCCTAGGCTCATTAACATACGTAAAGGAGTTAGAAAAGACCCCGCTTTGACTTCAATACAACTCCGTGTGCTTCCAATATGCCGGTCAGTTTTGCTAATAATCTTTAATTTGCTGATTTCGGAAGATTTTGTTAGTTTTGATATTTTTGATTATAAATATGCCACAAAACTTATCAGAGTGCATTATTAATATAAAAAAAACTATGTTAATTTTTATTGAGATTTTATTGCAGTTCAAGATCTCTATAAATTTCCTCTCATAAATTTTGGTAGTTGATTGTGTGGAAAATATCTTTTGACTTTCAAAAAAATTTGAAACTTTTTGTGAAACCTCTTATGGAATTCTACAACATATATGCAAATTTATATTTCTTTCCATGCACCTTCAAAAAAGAGAATGAAACCTTCTTAACTCTTTTAACTTCCAATGAATACGGAATCATTGAAAAGGAAGTAAATCTCGGCAAACCGATTGTTCCGCTGGACTATTGGCCCAATTTACACCTCAAATTATTATACCTAAATTGTAGATGCCCTTCATTGGTCCGTCTTGAGCTTTCTTCACCTATAGGCTAACGATTGAGGTTTCTATTATTGCGTCAATGGGATGGAAAAATTGAAAATTTATATTGGAAATCTATTTTAAGATCCTTATATAGTTCCCTCGGACCAATTTAACGAATATATGTTACGTTTAGACAATACTAGACAATACATCACGTTTAGACAATAGGACGATTTCTATTTAAACACGCTCATTATATACAATTTGTGGATATTTATTCTATTTACATGCGGAATTTGGCTCTAACTTAAGAAAAATACTCTATTTAGGACTTAGAGCAATTATTTACCCACCCTAGGTAAATAATCAAACACAACCAACTTCTTGATAATTTATAGTTGATTTTACTTATGGGTGCCTAGCGTCAATCCATGATGCCTTCCAAGCAATGGATCTTTTCTAATTCTTACTCATACACATCTTGCAAGAAAACCAAGCAAAATTAATCCAAATTGCAAGGTTTATCCTAATTGGGCATACTAACTAAGCCGCAGTGGTTTTTTTAGTGAATTTTGAGATAGTCTAAATTTAACCACATAAAATGAGAGGAAATTTTATGCCATTTTCAAAAACATAAAACTCAAAGTCATACAATTTTCCTAGCAAAGGTTATGGGCGGATGAAGATTTAGCTTCCATAAGCCTATATAAACTTCATCCATAGATTTAGACCCTTTTTCATTCCATTTTACTTCAAATTTTTTACTGTGGCTTTAGATTACCAATTTTTATCTAAATTCTAAGTTTGGTTGTGGATGAATGATTTCTGTCAAAATTCATCCATATTTTAATCTAAAGTTCATCCATTGTCTACTCCTAGATGATTAAGTGTTTTTCTAAGGTTAAATTAGTTTTGGACTCTACTAAGTTCCTTCTACCTATTTCTAAATCTAGTTTTCTTCTGTAAATACCTTCTTCATTAGTTGTCTTTAACCTTATCCTACTTCTATGGTTCGGTACTTCTCCTAGCAATTTATTAAATTTAGATTTTTGTTCACTTTTCCTTGTAGACAATGATTTTAGCTTCCTAGAATGCTAAGACACGTGCTAATTGAACCTTCCTACTAGGAGTTATTGATGGATGAAGTTTGACCACTAATCCGTGTTTTAATCTTCATCCGTTGATTACTACTAGTACTAATTTCCAAACTAATTTCTAAAGTTACTTTCATGTTCTAGATTATTTATTCTGACTAGTTTCCTAATTTCGTTCTCCTTGGTTACTCCTAAATGTTTTTCATTCAATTTAGGTGGTAAACTTCATCTGCTAATATCTTTCTCAATTCAACTCCAATTTCTAAGTGTAATACGTTTTTGGAAACCTCTAGCTAAGCTATACAAATTCCTAATTCCTATACAAATTCCTAATTTATCTCTTTGATTCTTGGAAAAAACCTAATCTAAACACTCTGAATTGGCCTTGTAGTTCAGCCCTACTCCTAAATGTCCAATTTTGATAATTGAAAAGGAAGGGTTCTAGTTAGTAACTTACCTCGTAGTTGTCATCATTGTTGAGGTCGTCGTACACTCCTTCAAATTCCCCATAGTTTGCCATCCTTCAAGATTAATTGATACTTTTTGCCTATGGCTAAAGATGGGTGAGAAATACAAATATTCAACTTCTAAATCTTTCAAGTTTCCATCTCTTTCTCTTATCTTCTCCTCTTTTCTTTCCCACTATTCCTCTCAATTATTTTGTTGCCAAGGGTTGACTTTAAAATACTAAACAACTGCACCAACTTCTAAATAATAATTGACTTTTGATATCTAAAAGTCAATTATTGTTCTATCTAAATTTTTAATTTATGGTTCTAAATGGATTTCCAAGATTTTTCCTAAATCCTATCAACTTCTAAATTACTATTCAAATCCCAATTTGCCTCTTCATCTCCCTCATTTGCAAATTGAGAGTGTGAGCAATCCAATCTATTCAAGCCATTTTAGTGTTTCTTCTTCTCTTCAAACCTCTACTTTATTCCATCTTCCTCTTGAAGTGCTTGTGTAACCCTAAGTGTTTTCCTTCTCTCCTATTTCTTCAATTTTGGAATTTTGCTAGTAACTTAAGCACTTGAAGCATGGCATAAGTGAAGGCAATGTTTCACTTTATTTTATATTCTATCATCCTCTTATACTATTTAATTTGTATGTTGAAAAGGCAACTTCTACATCAAGTATTGTTTCCTTTTTTTCAAAGTTTTTTGAAGTATGAGTTCACCGAAATGGCCAACGCCTTGGGTGTCAACCTCCTAAGATGGCTATCAAAATGTTGTACTATCCTGGACTACCATAGTCAACCATAGACATACATGTTACAAGAAGACAGGTCACAGATTGCATAGACAAGCCACAGATAAACTTGACTTCAAATTCCAAGACCTCGCTTTTGAGTTTGGGACCTTGCTCTTGGTACTTGTTGTCCTAACTTGAATTCGATTTGGTTCTGGTTGATTTGCCTTTTGGTCACTCAACTTTAGAGAACTAAGCTTGGGATCACTTTGACACTTAAATTTAGTCTATGGTAACTTAATATGGGAGGTTCAAAGCTTCACCGTCAAGTGGAATTTTGCTAAAATTCTAAGTATTTCAAAAATACTCTAAGTCAAAGCTTTGCCGTGATTTTTTCTAACACCCCAAATTCTACGTACAAATGATTATAGCTTCGTTGTGTTTGCACCACGTGCTATCACTACAAGAAAACGGGTATTTTATAACTGCAAAAATATGACTGAGGATGACTGACGACTAGATGCAGTCATATTCTTGAAGGGCAACACCTTAAGGAAAAATATGACTGCAAAATATGATTGTCAGTCATTTTTGGGCCTTCTACTTCACACATATACACTATACGACCATTAGGAATACCAAAGTACTTCATAGGGAACGTAGGGAACATGTTTGGGGAACGTTAAGTCATATTGTCAGTCATATTTCCATGGTAGTGACATTTTTTTTGTTTTGGGCAACCCGAGAAAAATACGGGCAATTCAAAAAAAAATTGGACAAATCATTGTTTAAGATTTTGAAATCCTACTCACCTATTTTTTAGGATTTTGAAACCTAGTCACCACTTTTTTAGGATTTTGAAACCCTAGCTACCACTTTTTTAGGGTTTTGAAACCCTAGCCGCCACTTTTTAGGGTTTTGAAGTCCTAGCCGCCACTTCTTTTGGCCCTTCTTCTTTGCTTTTATTGTCTCTTAGCTCATACTTGTTATTGCTTCTTATTTTTTGCTTCTTAGTTGTTGTCTTTTGTTGCATCTAAACTCTTTTTTTCTCTAGCATTTTAACTCTTTCTTCTTCTTAGTTCTTGTTTTTTGTTTCTTCTTATTGCTTTTTAATTCTTGTTTCTTGTTTCTTGTTGGGATTTTTTTGCATCTTAACTCTTGTTTCTTGTTGTGTCTTAGTTGTTGCTTTTTGTTTCTTATTATGTCTTAGTTGTTGCTTCTTGTTTCTTGTTGTGTCTTAGTTGTTGCTTTTTGTTTCTTATTATGTCTTAGTTGTTGCTTCTTGTTTCTTGTTGTGTCTTAGTTGTTGCTTCTTGTTTCTTGTTGCATCTTAACTCTTGTTTGTTGTTATCTTTTAGTACTTGTCTATTTTTTTTTCTTGTTTTCTCCAGCACCATTCTTATTTTTCCTACCCTAAACTTGAGCTACATATTTTGTATTGTTGTAAGCCTTTGAAGGTTGTGCTTTGTTGTTCATTCACTAAAATTAACCTCCCATTTCTTTAATTGTTTATGTAGGCACCAAAAGTTGAAACAAAGTCAACGGAGGCTATTGCAATCCAATAGAGCCATCTTCACATTATTGTAAGGAGTATAGGTCTTATTGGATTTTGTGAATGATTCATTGTGGTATATATATTTTGTATTGGTGACTAATAAATGTCAATGAAGAGAGTTGTTTTCTTTCTTAAATTTTCCCTTTCCAATATGATTATCTCTTGTATATCTCTAAAATCATATGTATTCATTTTTAACTACATGGAGTCTTTTCCAAAATATGACTTTGTATTTTTCAAAATATGACTATAATTAGTCATAAACTACCAATAACATCCATATGAACTACTACATCAACCAAAATATGACTCATAAGAGTTATATTTCACATTAGGGTGAATGCAAGAAAGACTAGTACTATTTTTTGTCACACTTGACGTGTCGGACTTGTTATCGGCTATAACTTTTGAAGAATGAATCCAATTAACTTGAAATTTTTTTTGGAGATGGCTAACCTGATCTTGTTTAGATCCCTTATTTTTCAAAAAAATTTAAAAATCATTTTATATTTAAATTTCAATTTAGCTAATTTGTCACACTTTGCAGTTTAGGGTTTTTTAGTACTGGGGAGTATCCAAACTTAATGATCTAGATCTGAAATTTCTATGGTCTATTCCCATAGTAGAAAGTCATGTTTCTACCAAAGGAAGTTTTAAAATATTTTATTTTATACCCTCCACATACGTGCAAACAGGGCTCCCTTGCGCGTGCAGTTCTAAACATTCAAAATTGTTTCAAGATCATTTTTTTGGTGAAATGTATTTCCTATAAAGTCTTCCCAAATGGCCAATTTTTAGTTTCCTTAAAAATAGTTTTTCCTATTTTTTACAAATTAAAATGTGAAAGTACCTATTTTCATGAGATTTTGCACTTTTCCAGTTCTCCTACTTAGAGAATTTTTCTATGCTTTTCCTTCCTAGGGTAACTTCTTCTTAAAGGTGTATACATTGAACAGATTTTTCAGATTTTCTTAAAATTGTTTTTCTAATTATACAGTACTCCCAAAAAAAACATGAGTACTGTGGAAAACGCTACGCAAAGTGGACGGTCTTTCTTGCATTCACCCATTAGTAAAATATGACTTACAAGAGTCATATTCCACATCATTCAAAAATATGACTTACAAGAGTCATATTCCACATCATTCAAAAATATGACTAACAAGAGTCATATTCCACATCTACAAAAAATATGATTGTACAAAGTCATATGCTACATTAGCCAAAATATGAC
Source organism: Antitrichia curtipendula (assembly GCA_951230915.1). Classification (NCBI taxonomy): domain Eukaryota; kingdom Viridiplantae; phylum Streptophyta; class Bryopsida; order Hypnales; family Leucodontaceae; genus Antitrichia; species Antitrichia curtipendula. The sequence continues at coordinate 22,656,897 of OX579639.1, read as the reverse complement.
TGGCCGTAATCATATTCCACGTCAGCCAAAATATGACTGATCGCAATGATATTCCACGTCAGCCAAAAAAATGACTATATGGAGTCATATGCCACGTAGAATTTATTTTTGTTTACCCGGGCAACTCAAAAAAAAGTCAAGCCCTTAAAGATAGTCAAAGTATACGCCTTGTTGGCAAAATATGGCTAATTATGGCTAATTATATCCCCCAAAAAATATGACTGCCAATATGACTGATGTCCGAAGCGACTCGTCGGTAATGACTCATGTCAGTCATGTTGCAGTCATCTACAGTGATTTCTGAGGCCAATCATATTTTTTGATTTTACGACTCATTGCAGTCATATTTTGCAGTCATATAATATTAGTTTTGTTGTAGTGTAAATTCTACAACAATTGACAACTTAGTAACATAAAGAACACCTCAACTTACAATTCAAGCACTAGAGTCCCACCAAAGCGGCATTGCCAAGGTATGGGGAGGGGTAAGCTCTAGGATTAGTGATTCAAAAATCTCTAACTACAATTCTAGCAAAGTATATCAAGAAGTGCAAATTTATCAAAGCAAGAGCCAAGGTTTGAAGGGACCCTTTAAGTCCTTTAGAACTTGCAAAGTACCAACAAGAGAAGCTTGAAATGGTTCAAAACATACACTATTACAGCTTTGGCTCCAAAATGGCCCAAAAGTCCAACTAAATAAACCGATGTGTTACAAATCCAAAATAATGACTAGAAGGGGTGGTTTAAGAGGAGAAAGGGTGCCCTTATATACTCTTTCTCGGGCACCCACTTCCTCTCATTTTTTTCAAAGGTAATCCTATCACTTAAGATTTTCATCTTAATTTCTTATTTTTTACTTTCTATGTTGGTCCTACTTTCTAAATTTTGGAGTTTAACTGCAAATCGCAAACGGGTTGCATCATTGGCTTTAGAAGGCCATTTTTAGTTTGAGTGAACACACTCCCCTTTTTATCTTGCGAAAAACTCAATGAATCCTAACACCAACTTAACGACCAAAAGGAATAAAAACTCAACTTTTGGAGGTTGACTTTTTTGAGAAAAGTTACTACCTTAGGTGTCGCACGTGCAGTCTAGGCGTAAGTACCTTTAACACAAAAATGTGGTAAGATGACACGAGTTATTGTCCCAGGGAATTTGTAGAACAAAGATTTTGGTTTTTAGGTTAATTTTTAATTTTTATTGGAAAAGTATGTTGAAAGTGGTCTTAAAAGTAGAAAAAATAGCTTAAAAAAAGGCTTAAAACACTAAAAAGCAGAAAGTAGTTGAAAGTAATCTAAAAAGTAGTTTTCAAACTTTATAGTGTAAATAGGGAAAAAGGATGAATGGGGTACAACTTTAAATGTGTAACTGAAAAATGGATGAAAGGGATGTGAAGTGGATGAATGGGATGCAAGTTGGATGGAAGAGATACAAAATTGGATGAAAAACAATTGGAAGGGGCGTGAGCCTTCTTCATGGCGTTTAAAGGCACAAAAAAATTAAAAATTGTAACACAGTATTTCAGGAGGAAATACATGTCTGAAATTTTCTTGCGATCTAATTCAAATCTGTTGGTACAAAATTTGTGTGTATTGTTCTGAGCATTTGCGTAATTTTGAACTGTGATCATTGGGAGCAATTTACTCTCCGTGTTTCTGAAACAAAACATTTTTTTCTGTAATTTTGTGACTGTGAAAGTGGTTCTGTGTGAATTTTTGTGGTGTCTGTCAATTGTAAAATTACAAATTTTGGACCAGTGATCAGCGAACTAGTTCGGCATGTTTTGTGATCAGGAAGTTAAAATGGTGCATGTAGCATTGACCGAGAATCTGAACGTTTGGAGGAATTGATCGGAGTATTGGTTGGTGTGAGAAGATCGACAGAGTTTGCAGCAGTTAGGAGAAGAGATCGATAGTCAGAGTGGGGTTGAGAATTAATAAAAAAAACCGGACAATCTAGTTTTGAAATCTTGAATCGAAATTGCCTCAAGAAACGCTGGGAGTTTTCATTGACGATCTGAGGCGATCTAGTGATCAGAATATGAAGTGCAGATCAGCGTGGAGGCTGCGGGAGGATCGGTGCGTGTGCACGAGGCAATTGGGATTGGAATTCCGATCAGGGATCAATTGATAGTTTGGGTGATCGAAAATCAAAGTACGGGCGAGTTTAATTTCATTTAAAAATTTGAGACTACTGTTGGTTTCGAATTTGAAGGCCTGCGCTGCGACTCCCGATCAGGCTTGCGGTGATCTTCTCGAGTGTGGCAACAAGGGTTGTAACTGAGACCGGAATCTCTGATCGGAGACTCGAGAGATCGGAGCGGAGGCAACTGTAAAATCGAAATCGGAGGAGAAGGTGCTCGCCGTGAATCGACAGTTGGATGCGAAGAAGACGATTCCCAAATTAGGGATTTGAAATCCCGATTTGTTGTCCTCACGGTCGTAGGGTATAGTCCACTGTCATAGGACCATTGTGCACGGTATAGGGCTGTGAGTGTTTATAGGTCCTCTAACCTATAAACTAAATTTTATAACATTAAAAATAACATTTTGATTTAAATTTTGGTTGATTTAACCTAATAATTTGATCAAGAAATCGAATCGAATTAAAATAGAGGCTCAAATTTTTCAAACGGCCCTTGGGCTATGCCCCTAGTTTGGACCTAGGACATAGAATTGGGGAGACGGAATTGGTAGAATTAGCAATTTTTATAGTTGATAAATATATTTGTGTGTAATCTAGGAATATCTTATTCCGTGGTTTTGGACTTGGTGACTTGAAACTTGTTGTCCAAACCTAAAGAAGGAAAAAGCTAAAGACCAGAATTTGGTATTAGTCCTAAACACTTCATATTCCTGCACACTAGACCTGTTGACCACTGTGACAGACTCATTCAAACATTTTGCATATAGGTTCAAAAAGCTCATGAAGAGCAAATACTGGACATGTTGATCCAAATATAAAAAGGTATTAATTAACGAATTATTTGTATACTTTAAAAGTATTATCTTGTATATATATGATTGGGTCATAGGCTGCATCCATGTATAAGACGTGTTGTCCAGCCTGACGTGTTGCCCACGATGAGTTGTCCACCTTAGAATACTATATAAGACTGGGACTCATAGAGCATTGCGTCTGCATTAGTAGTAATGGACTGTCCACCAAATTGAGAGAACCTGGGAATAAGGAAAAAGAAAGAAAGAAAGAAAAAGAATAAAAATATAAAAATAAACTTTCCAGATATGTTCCACAAAGTTAGTTTACACATAACCTAAATCTATTTTAAAAGTGACATTAGATGCACCAACAATAGACTATGTTGGCTTATCCACGGATGAATCCCTATACTACTAGTACTTGACAAAAAATAAAAGTTAGTGAAAAAGTACCTCACATAATTCTAGTATATTGTTTAAAGTTTCACGTATCCGGTTCACTTCCCAATCACCCCAAGTAATCCGTACCATATGTTGCTATCTTCCGAAAACTTAGTATTTTTCGGATTCTAGTCCAGATCCGTCTTTTTCTAGATTTTGGCTTTCACTCCCCAAATAATTGGTTTAGATACCTCTGTTTTTACCCTCAAGGGGTCCGCTATTGATCTTTCCGAGGGGTAGGGACTCACCACTCTTAATTTTCACACTCTCTATTTCTTATCAACTAAATAAAAACCCAACACCAAAGAATTGTTTTATAATAGCAAAGGAAAAAATCCATACCCTCACAACCTTCCAAATGGCCTATCCGGAAAGTAGGTCACACAAGGTTGTGTTAGGTCCTCTTTACTACAACGACAGATCGAGACTTTCCGGAACTAAGTGCTAACTTCCTAGCTGTCGACTGTTCTAGAGGTTGGTAGACCTTTCGATGGTTGGATATATTCCTCTAGCGGTTGCTTATCTCTGCATGGAATCCTCCCTTGACTTCCGGACTCGCATCCACATCCCTTTCGGGCTTTTAGCAGATCACCATTTTGGCGATTTAAAGGCACCACGCACAACTCCTCACTCACAAGTCTAAACTCTTCCGTAAAAACGCACTTAAACTAATCTGTCAGTCAAGGAATCCGGACTCCTCCTTGCACACCCTCACTTACAAACCAACATACAAATGAAACATAAACGCGATACACAAGGAAATGATCAAAATTGATCTCCGAGATGCTTCAATTAAATGACAAGAAAAAAGAAATGACAGGCCAATAAGCCGGACTACCTATAAAAACCAATGAAAAGCGGCCAAACGGCCTAACACAAAATCCGGCCAACGGGCCAATTAATTGTTCCGGGCAAATCAGAAAGCCATTTAAAATCCTAAAAGTCCGGACTTTTGGGCCCCACATCCAGATTATCCATTCCAGAAAGTATTAATTGGACAAAATCCTAACTAACAAAATTGCAAACTTAAATAGCTACTTGCGTACTTTCTTCGCTGAAGATCCGGCCCTCGTTGCTGCAGCAGTCATCTTTTGGACAGGCTTCTTTGGCGGAGTCTTCTTGGTTGCGGACCGGATCCAAATTGGGGGCGGATCCAACTCTGTTTTCGTCTTCGACTGAGAGTGTGATTCGACGGACTCCTCTTTCGTTTCCTCGATCTTCGTCAGCTCCTCGATCTTTGTGTTATTTTGTTGTGTCGCCTTGGTCTTTGTAATATTGATGAAGATGGTCGCCGGATTTGCAGGGGGAGGTGTTGGTTGCATGTGACTGAACCTTTCTGGATCAGTCCGGGCTAGGTTCCACACAGTTGCCGCGGAAATGGTTCCGACTTTAGTCTTGCCAGACGGAAGAGGGGGAAACAGGTTCACCACTGGTTGTCTTCCGTAAGACTCATCCGGACCTGTGGTCTGTGTTACAACTTCCTTGGACATCCTAATAGTATCCGGAATGAGAACCAGGTGTGTCCTGACTTCCATACTCTTTCTCTTGTCCGATGACATTCCGGCATCCGGTGTGTCTTGAAACTCTCCTCCCGGCAGGTCCACAAACATGGCCTGATCCAGTAGGAGAGGGTCGAGGCTCCCAATCAACTGCCGCATCTCCTTGAGCACTCCTTCAATCCGGGCCTTGAAGTTGGTCAAAATATTTACCACCTTTGTTCCAGAGATGTGGCCTTGCATCACCATCTCGGAGTTCCACAGGTTGGCTCTTGAAATTGTGGTGGCAAGAAGATCCACCAGCTCCTTCAGCTTCTGGACAAGGCCCATTGCCTCTGTTGCCTTCCGGTTCGCTACGTGCATCTTCCGTTCTGACCAGATGTACTAGTTCCGGTAGTAGTTCCACTCTTCTTGCAGAATCCGGGCCTGAGTGTGCAGTTGTCGGATCTCCTCCGAATCAGGTCTTCGGTCAATGGCATTGAGGATTTCCGTTTCTGCCTTCACCCCCAGCCTGCCACATACTTCCCGGATGAGAGACGTCATCCAATCGTTTGCCCCCTTTGTGGCCTTCAACCAGTTGACGGTAGTCTCGACCGGATCTGTTTCTAGATTTGGACTTTGGAGTAGGCCGGATCCTCATGCTTCTTGCTTCCTTCATATGCCCCGGTTGGTAGATTTCCGGCGGCTGGATCTGGCCGTCTTCGGAGTAGCCTGGATAGTTTCCGGAACATCTTCCTCCTCCGACTCCGTTTGATTCGGTTCATCTTCCGGAAGCAATCCGTACTTGAAGAAGTTGTCCCCTTTCCGGTACATCAATTGTTTCGGTTCGCTTAGGGTTTCCTCCCAATGGTACAAATGAAAAAGATAGGGGCTTATAGGGCTCGACTTCTTACCCGAAACACTCCCGGCTAACTTTTCCACTATGGAGTGGATAATTCCACTCCAATTTACGGGTCTCGGAGCCGGATTTATCCTATCCTCTAAAGCTCCAAAAATGGTGTTTGCCACTGTTATGGTAACCCAGGTGGGCTTTTCCAGATATAAGATGGGGATCAGGAACTCTAATAGTTGCTGATCCTAGAGGACAACTCAATCTCTCGCAGCGTGTCCCTCCTTTGGGTCTGTCGAGTTCCGGAATCTATCCGTCGAAAACTTCTCCGTCCGACTGGCCCATCTGGCACCACTATCCACTGCAAAGTAAGCTCCGGCCTAAGGTTCCGGAGTCCATGCTTTCGGACGACCCCTCACTGTCAACTGATATTGATTGGAAACTCCGTAAATGAGTTCCTCAATCATCCCCCCACTCTAAATATTCCACGGCCTTCGCAGAAATCCGAGACAGCCCATAGCTGTCAGGTCTTTTTCTAACTCTTGATGGCATTCCGGATCGTACATAATCACTAGACTAATACTCGGGGCTGTCACCGCCAGTTTTTGGATCATTGTTTTTGTCATGCTAAATCATCCGGATACGTATTGCACCGGCCTCTCTTTCCCTTCCTATCACGATCCTATTTCACCACTCTTTCATTCACTAAATGTGCTTGCGAAGAACCACAGAGAAAAGAGAAGGAATGAGAATGACGGCGGGGTTTAAATAATAACTAGAAACCTTAAGTTCCCGACCTGACGAAGTTCCCGTAAGTTCCCTAACCAAAACCCCTACGATCCGGAACTTCCGACTTTCCGGCTACTAGTTCCAAAACATTGTGTTACCCTAATTACAATTTTAATTTCCCTAGGGAAGCACTCTTTTGTAATTCTAGTTTTAGTGTCTAATTTCCTATGCCTATGCAAAAATTTCAAAAATTTCCTCCTATTTGTCCCTATACTATGCATTATTTTGAGTTTTGGATGTTATGTATCGCCACACTAGGTTTTTTAGTAGGTGTAAGGGAGTAAGAGAAGACCCCGCTTTGACTTCAATTCAACTTCATGTATTCCCAATACACTAGTCAACTCCACAAATAATCTTGAATTTCACCGATCTTAGAGGATCTTGTCAGATTTGAAATTTCTGACTATCAGAATGCCATGAAACTTATTAAGGCGGATTATTAACATAAAATAAAATAATTTTTAATGAGGTTTTATTGCAAATTGGATAATTTCTAGGAATTTCCCATCATAGATTGTCGCGATTGACCGTCCAGAAGAAACACTTCTGTAATCCAAAAAATTCCGAAATTTTTTATGGGAACTCCCACAGAATCCCAAAAAAGATGTGCAAGCTCATATTTTTTCTTTGCAAAATGGTCATAGAAGATCCAATTTCTGTCATCTCCCTCAATCACCAAGATTTAGGGAATCTTTCATTCAAGGTGGAATCTTGGCAAACAGATTTCTCCGTTGAGTCCTCATCGTGGTGCTTACCCTATAATACCCTCCTCTGGTCATAGATTCTCTCCCATGGCCCATCTTGAGTTTGTAACATCTGTAAGCTTCTTGGTAAGCTAATAATTGAGATTTCTATTATATATGAAAATTATTTGGAAATTGAACCTCTCCATAGAACTAGGTTCATATTTCTTACCAAGGTTCTTTCAGACCAATTAGCCCCAAGTTGTCACAAGTTAGGTAGGTTTGGCTATTTCAGGCAATTCCATTCATTATCTACAATTTGTCCTATTTCCTATATTCCAACCTATTTACAAGTAAGATTTGGTTCAACCAAGATAAAAACACCTCAATTATGACCAAATACTATATTGGTATGTAACATACCTCTTCTGGTTCTACACTCTTTTGGGGGCTTTTTGTATCTTTTTATATATTTAAATTTGCGAAAATCAAAAAAAGAAAGCAATGAGTCCTAAATGACAAATATGGAACTCATAAGGACCAAAATGCTATATTTTCATGTGACATAACTATTTTGGTTGTGCACTCTTTGGGATTTTTTTGTATATAAACTACACTAAAAAATTGCAAAAAATCCCCCAAAAATAAATCACAAGTCCCAAGTGACAAAATGGGGACTCATAGTAATGTGCAGGTTTCAGTTTAATTGCGTATCTCGACCCTACAACATTCTTGATGGAAAGCAGTTTAAAGAAGATTGCCTTAAAGTAATCAAACGTAATTGATTGCAAAATCACTAAAATCATAAATTCTTGCTTTCATTGTGCTTCTCATCTATTCTGCATGGCGTTAATTTCCTTTCTAGGTGCATGTGATGTGCAAATTCTTCTATGTCTTAGAGAATATTCAATAGAATTATTTTAAAGGAGTGTACTAATCTATTGCCTTCATTAAGTATTTGTGATTATGGTTTGTTGTCGACATTGCATCAACTATATCCTTGGTAGCAATAATGGCGATCTTCATGGGAAAATACTAGATTAGATTTGAGACCAATTTCATCAATTTGTTTAGAATGTCGAGGCTTTTATTGTTTAAGATAGTTATTGGAGATTTATTTCAATTTTTAAAATGTTCTCAAAGTATAATGTGCTCTTTGAATTGACTTGTGCTACTACAAATGCTTCAATACAAGTGGTCTTGAAGTTATTTTTGGCCAAAATATACAGGTGGCAAAAGCAAAAGTAATAGGCGGTGTATAGCCATTGAAGATTATCTATAAATGCACTTCTGAAAGACCAAATAATAAAAGTCTCAACATTTGACCATGTGCCATGTGTGCAAAAGTTATTCTTTGACTATCTGTATATTATATTTGTACATGGTTTTATACTATCACTTCAAAAGAGGCAATAACCGCTTGTCACACAATATTTTGTGAAGACTTTCCAAAATACTTAGAGTCAAAGCTCTGCCGTGATTTTGGTGAACTTCTAAATTCTATCAAATCACAAAACACTTAAAGTCAAAGCTCTATTGTAATTTTGGTAAAAAAACTCTAAATTCTATCAACTTCTATATATAGGGGATTCAAAGATTTGTCGTGTGAGGCAAAATTTAGAACAAAATCATACAATTAGGCCAAGTAAGCTCTTTCACTAGAAGGATGTCTCAAAGAACTCTGAACACAAGTTGATACAACTTTAGTAGTGAAAAGAAGACTCAAGACTTGACACTAAAGGCCCCCCTCCAAGTAGTAAGGTACAGTGAGGGGACACTTTAGAATTTGTACAACAAAGTGTATACCAAAACTCTTAACAAAAGTCTATAAAACAACTCCAATACCAACAATAGCAAGTAGTAAAGCTTGAAGGGACCCCAAGTCCTTCAAAGCTTGACAACAAAGCAACAATAGGAGCTTAAAATGCTTCAAAAACACACGGTTGCAACCTTGGCTCAAAAATGGCCAAAAAATCCAACCTAAACGAACAACATGTCAAGGTGTCCAAATAATGGTCACCAAATGGTAACAAAGGGTATTTTTGAGAGGAGAAGGGGTGCCCTTATATACTCTTCCAAATTACCAAAAAATTGCATCATTAACTTCAAAAGAACATTTTAAATCTAAAAGAATCCCTCACCCCTTTTTCCTACACCAAAAAATTAAAGAAACCTAGCGCCAACTTAACTTCAAAAAAGAGTAAAAATCCAACTTTTGAAATTTGACATTTTGGTGAAAAGTAAAAAATTTAGGCTCTTTAGTAGGTGTAAGAGCATAAAAAAAGCCCCTGCTTCAACCCCATTCCAATTTCATATGCCCCTAGTACGTTTGTCAACTCCCCAAACTTTCTTCAATTTCACTAGTTTTGAAGAATTATGTTACTCTAGATACTTCTAATTTTTGGAATGTCCTTAAACTTGTTGGAGCTTTTTATTAACATAAAAAAACTATTCTAATTTTTAGTGAGATTTTACTGCACTCCAAATAATTCCTACGAATTTTCCATGGTGAATTTTGGTGGTTGACCAACCAGAAAAATATCTTTTGACTATCAAAAAAATTCAAATTTTTTTGTGGAACCTCTCATGGAATTCTACAAAAGATGTGAAAGATTAAATTCTTACCTTGTACATTTGAAGAAAAAAATCAAATTCCACTATCTCCTTTAAATTTTGATAAACATGGAAGAGATTCTTAGTAAACCAATTGTTGTTGCCAAACTCCTAATATGGTTTCCACTTTGAATCATTGTACTTGGATCGTAGATTTCCTCCACTAGTTCATCTTGAGTTTTCTCCACCTGTAGGCTAACAATTAGAATTTCTACTATTTCGTCAATATAATGTGAATATTGAAACATATTTCTAAGAATTAGCTTAGGGTTCTCACATAGTTCCCTAGGACCAATCTAGCCAATATGTGTCACATGCACAACAGGTTCAGACAATTTGGGCAATTTCTACTTAATACGCTTACTTTGTATAATTTGTGGATTTCTACCTTATTTACATGCAAGATTTGGTTCTATTTTAAAAAAAATATTATGTTTAGGACCAAATGATATATTGGCATGTGACAAAACTATTTTGGTTTTGCACTCTTTTGGAGTCTTTTTGTATATATAACTACATTGAAATTTGCAGAAGTTGAAAAAAAAGAAATCATGAGTCCTAAGTGACAAAACGGAGACTCACACTTCTTTGTACACTTGGTTCAAAAGCACACAGTAAGATCAATGGCTACAGCTTTTAGATGTATAGACATAAGTACAAGTGCAACTTAATATCTTATAGTCTCACAATTGTAATGTTAGTCCTTAGATTCCAAAAATAGACTTAAAATATTTTTTTATCAATAGGCATACACATATTTACAACGATAATTTAATTTTTGAAAATCTCACTAAGCTTCACTTCAATTGATTAATTTTCACAAGTAAATAAGATAAATTTTGCACATGCTCCCTTAAGGACAATCAATTACTTGCCTTAATTCAAGCACTTATTAACTAACAGACCACATTCTCAAAAATCATCATTATTTTATTTTAACTTTAGACAGAAGCTCACTCATAGACAAATTAGCTATCATCTCCAAGAAATCGCCAATTTCTGGCATAGTTTAAACCAAATTTTGTTCACAAATCACATTAGTGACCTCAAAAAAAACATTTTCACGCATACAATTTGTCAAAATTTTACAATAACCAAACACAAACACTTTGCTAGACCGATGAACATCAAACAATGATGAATTGGATTTAAATGTAATATGACGCTTAGCCCAACTTAACTAGAAGATCAAAAGAAAAAATTGTCAATCACTAGCAAATTGACCACTCAAAACACTTGTTGCTTGAAACCAAACGTAATCCATAACCAGAACCAAGCTTTTGACTAATAGACAAAAATAAAAATAAAAGACAACACTAATCCCTAGCTAATTGTCTAGAACACACACAATACCAATCATTAGCAACACAAACACACAAGCTAGTAGACAAAGAGTATATCTCAATTGAAGGAATGCATAGGTACATTTGACAAAAGGTAGAGCACATGCTATAAGACAAGACAAAGAAGACAAAAAAGAATCATCAAATTGTCTTAAATCCTTTCTTGGCACTGTAACTAACTTCCAATTAACTCTATTGACAAGTTGTCTAATTGCTTGCTCTAGTTATAACTTTAACTTCTCCCAATTAGTTTTGTAGTACCCAACTATTTGACCTAATTTTGCCTCTATTCCGCTTTGAAATCATCTTGGACCAATTTATTTGTCACATATAGTGAAAAGCATCAAAATTTCCAAAAAATATCACCTACAGATATTGATAGATTACCTCACATAATCAATGAATGATTAAGACATTCATGGCAGTCTAAAGTGGGGCACAATACAAGTTAACCAGTTGTAGTGTCATCTGTAGTTCAGATCCTCCATTTCATATAAGGTAAATCAGCCCATTACGGTCAAATGGCCCATAGTGGACATCTTATGACCCCATGAAGGTTTTTCAAACCACAATCAATATCTAACCTGACACCTATGCAGTGATTAGTGACCTCATTAGGAACACCTAATTTTTTCAGTGTAAATCATTGTAGGAAGTGATTTTTCATGGCATTTCACATTATAAATTATTGTGACCACTTTAGGTGATTAAGATGAGCATATTGGATACACTTTTTGTTGGTTATGGGGCAGCCTATAGACCATGTTGGGAAGATCACTTCAAAAATACATAACTAATTCACACTTTGTCTAAAAAATAAAATTTCAATTGCTCTCACTATTTCTCACACTTATCTTTGAGTGAGAAAAAATATGAAAATTTTCAGCAATGGCATGAGGGCAGACTCAAAATTTTGACCACAATGGGCTGGTTTATCTTAATAGGGGAGCTCAATTGTAAGTAAGAAAAACCACATGCTCAAATTCCATTAGAAAAAGTTTTGAGCATCAGAAGGACGCTTTATGAGAGGCAAAGGAGGTTCTAAATTGGTTTAATATTTACTTTTCAAGAATAAAAGGATTTTATTCCTCTATTTTTGCTCACTTGGCATACCAGAGCTTGTAGTGATGTGATTGGAGAATTATGATAGTGTCCAACCGCTAAAAAAACAAATGAACAATATATGGTATATATAGTATCAATTTGAGAGCTGCAATATTTAAATCAATCAACTTTAATAATGTGTGGAATTAATCAATTGCAATAAATTTCCTCTCTAAATTATTGTAGTTTCCATTTGTGCGACTCTTGGAAATTAATCACAAATACCACATTGATATTATTTGATATTAAATCCATTGATATCATCATGCATAGATAGAAACTCGAATGGAAATTTATTGGCAATGAATTTTGTTTGAATTTTGTTATTGAATAGCTATGAATTATATTGATTATTCAGAACATGGAGGAATAAAATCTAACTTCTTTTTTGTAAAATTCACATAGGTTGACAACACAAATCTGACACATTCATTACAATACCTACTCCACTAATAATAACTTGATTTGTCAATGTCTGGCGGACCCCCGCAAGGGCTCATTTTTTCTCTAATACAAAATCTTTGTTAACACTGCATTGTCAAGTATTGTTCACACTGCAAACTATTTGACCAACCACTTGTCTATTGGAGCAAATGCTAGAATAACACCGTATCAAAAAGGCAAAAATTTACAACCAATCACCAAATCTCTCATACTTTGTTCATGAGCTAGATGAAAAGCAAACCAAGTTGGATCCCAAAACTACAAATTGCATTATAGTTGGCTACTCTAATGATACCAAAGCTTATCTATATTATGTCCAACTTCTTAAACATTTTTTATGAATAAAGACGTTAAGTTCGACAAGCATTGTTTTAGACATTCTCAAATTTCATTAACTACCAAGCCTAGTGCAATTTTAGAGCTTCTCAAAGACCAAATTGTAGCCATCAAAATTATTGATCTATGTACCAGTTCACTTTTTGATTCTAGTTCTTTATAGAATAGAGGTACTTCAAACTATCAATGAGCACATACCTTCTTTTCAGTTCACTCTTGCTCAACATAACCTAGTTGAAGACATAGATCAAGAATGAGAGCAAGTACTTACATAAGAAGTTGTCAAACTTCCTGACTACTATTTACAGAACCTATAAATTTAAGAACTTCAGCACTTCCCAAATCCTCTTGTTTATCTGAACTTGTAAGTTCACCCTTGTCCACCAATTTCACATCTTCCAAAGTTGCTCAAGTATGTGGATCCACATCCATTCAATATACCAATATTACTAAAAAGAAGATGCAATGCAAGAACGTCACAAATTGATGGCAATGAAAAGACAATCGCAACTCACTGAATGGCGATTGCAGAAAAAAACTGTTTGGAAAAGATGAAATCGGACTGACATTGCAAGAAAAGACACAACAACAATCTGTGAATGCACAAGCACTTAAATCCTAAAGTAAGCATCATGGTGAGACCACTCTAAACCAGTCAAACTAGTCACTAGTGTGCTGTAAATGCAACCCTCTCCTTCAAACCAACCCTATAATTAGTTGTAGAATGGATTGCAAGTGATCCTTGAATGGACCACTTTAGCTATTGAATGCATCGAGGAAAAATTGTTTTTCTATTGCAAGAGCCAATCATTGACCTTGATTTCCTCAAATCACTTCAGAAGTTGCAAGGGGACAGATTTTGGGAGACCTAGGATCACAAATAGGTACCTACAACAGAAATCTTTGAAAATTCATAACTAATTCAAAAAAGCTTCAAAAAATATGAAACCACTTGTGTTACGTTCGGCATCTACTTGGCTTTCTCTGAAAAATGAGCTAAAAATATTTTTAATCATGCAAACCTATAAAAAAAAAGGCAAATCAGCCCTTAAAGGGTCGCTTTTAGAGCCTACTACCTTAGTCTGTTACAACGTGACACCCCACAATAACATATCTGCATTGCACAGTCTTGAAAGAGATACAATCTTGTACGAAACATACTATTGGCTTACTTCTAGTAAGCATAGATTCCTCATTGAATCTCTGAATTTTTCAAAAAAAATTCTAATTTTCCTTTCCATTGATGCTCACAATATTAAAGTTGCAAATAATTGCAAATACATCCAATATAACAAACTATACAATCCTAAGGGGGTAATCTTAAATCCCCTAGGTGGATGACTCTATAATCAAACTTTGGTTGAATGGATTTAGTACTTCTATTGCAAACAAAGAATATTAAAAAATGTTGAAATCACTACAAGAAGAGGGGGTGTTTTAAATGAGTTTTTAAATATAGTCCTAAACATAAGATTATAAGTAATGATCTTTAAAGAGATTTTCAATAAATATTTATTAGAAATACAAGTATATTTAGTAAAATTTTACTGAAAATCTCCTAAAAAGTCATATTTATAATCTTATGTTGAGGACTACCGTAATGTGACATGGGTTTTGTTTTTGCAAAAGTAAAATTATTATTTTTTTTATTTGGAGAGGCTTGTTTTTGTTTAAATGGAATAATGATGATTTCATTTAGTGACCACGTCTATTCACTATATGCTTCAATCAATCATCCCCTAGCTCACTTACCCATCTATGGAATTTTTTTTGAGATGGCCTATCATTGGTTAGGTTTCTCTCCCAAGATAACCAACAATGAGCATTTCTTGGAGTGTTTGATTTTGAAAAATCACCTAAACTAGAGTTTTTGTCCAAACCAAAAGTTTTTTGGGCTAAAGAAATACAACTTGACAAACTACATGAGTAAAAAATGAATTTTCAGAAAACATATTTTGGAGAGATTCTAACAATCCTTTGAATTTGAACAATGACCATAACATAGTTATTTGGACATTTAGGGGCTAATAAAAGTGAACAAAATTGTTTTTTTGCACTTTGCATGACTAGATTATAAAACCTTAGATCTTCTAGTTTAACTTCAAATTTTTGCTCTACAAATATCAATTTCATATTTTTATATTGAAAAATTGAGTTGACAGTTTAGGAAAAAATTCAAAAGAGATTCTCATTAGATTCTCATAGTTGATTCTCATAGTTGATTCTCATTCTTTAAAATTTTGCCAAATAGAAGTAGATACAAGATAGTAGGAAAAACCAAATGGTTAATAGCTCTAACTAAGCTAGAGTTGAAATACACTAAACTTAATGGTGAAATTGTTTTAGCTAGCAAACAAAACCTATGAAACTTAGTTTTTTGAAAAATATGAAAATCATTTTTAAAAATGAATCTAATACATCATTTTTTCTAATGATTGCATTGATAATAAGATGCTCCATAACTTTCACATCACTACTCCAAAGGGAATGAATCAAAGCTCTCCATGAGACAAAAATAGAATCTAAGTATGAAAAAAATTATTAAAAAATTATTTTTTGTTTCTTTTGTTTTTTGCATGAGGAACTCATGAACTCCATTTTGCACTTAAAGTGGCATAATTTTTCCTCTCATGCACTAATTGAAATAAAAATTATATTTCCAAAATACTAATGTATTTTTCTATCTTCAAAGAAAAGGTTTAAAGTTGCCCAAAAACTGAGATTATAAGAGCCTACATGAACTTTCATTTGTTCTCTAAAAGAACAATGGTTCTCTAAAGATTAACGTAGGCATACTGGCATACCTATTAAAAGACCATGCTTTCAATTGTTTTTCTATTTACATCTGTCCAACATTTTGGGGACTCAAATGTTGGATAAATATAGATAGAGACTCAATTTAGTTAAGTTACCTTAGCATACTCTTTAGTCACACCAACTTTAAGGTTGGATTTTTTAATTTATTATTTCCAAAAGATTGAATATTAACAAGTACCTACACAAGTAACACAACAAGTGCCTCTAGCATTGTAGCATTCACTTGTTTTTTTTGTTTTTTTGAGTTCAACCTATTCAAACTTCTTCACATTCAGACATTAAAAGTAACAAAATCATTTGTAGACTTGGCCATCATAACAAAGCTACTCTTACTAAAAAAAATGTTGCACCCCTAAAATGACAAGATTACATGGTGGTTATCAAGCATGAAACCATCCATAGACTAAATGAATACATGCCACATTCTTCATTTCTATGTAAATGTTGGAAATCATTCATTGACCACTTTTTGTCCCCCATATCCTTACCAAGGTTATCTTCTCTAAGGTAAACCTGCCTTTGACACGCAAACCATCTATAACATGGACCTAGGAAATGACCCATTAAAGTCTTACATCAATCTATGACAAAAAAAATTTAATAAATGAGATTAGAACTATATTAGGTTGGTTAGTGGCCAAAATCAATTCCTTGGGTGACAATAATGGAGTTATTAATAACTACTTTAGAAACTTCTACCTTTTTAGTATAAATTCATCAAAGCAAGTGATTTTTTTATTCTTTCTTATTGCGGCCATGTTAAAAAATGTTGTATCCATGTTAGGAAGTACTGTGACTGCTTTAGATGGTAGGATGGCCATAATGCATATACTTTTTTCTTGTTTTGGGGTAGTTAAGAGACTCTTTTGGGTCAATGGGACAACACACTTTAAAAATTCATAAAAAATTCATATTTTGTCTAAAAAATAAAATTTTCTATTGCTTTCTTCCTTTCTCACATTTATCTTTGTATTGAGAAAAATCTGAATATTTTTGCCAATTTTAACAAGGTAGAATACTCATTATGCCTATCATACCTTACTTAGATTCCAAGCCTCCTCTCTCTCTCTCCCCCTCCTCCTTTTTGTTCAAAGTCAAACAAGAACAATGCAACCACAAGGCTCTCTCCACTCCAACCAAATTCGATCTACATTGTTTAGTATGAACGCAGTTACAAATAAGATTAACCTTGGAAGGACACGGGGGGCATGTGGAAATCATCATTTCTGAAACCATGGGAATAATTGATATTAACCCCTAAAGGACCGAGGGTTTTTTCCAGGGAGACATTGTCAAAAACTGCGGTTTTTTGGTATGTAATTCAAAAATGAAAATTGAAACTCTTTTTTGTAACTTCAACCGTACAAAAGAAAAGTAAATTATTTTACCAAAGTGTGGAAAAAGTTTCAGCCCATTTCACCGCGCGGATTGAAAGATTATAACATTCAAAGTTTGAAAAAAGTTTTTTTTTGTCACTGCCCGACAGGGACAGCAGACTTCGGGCCCTCTTGGAGGAAAATGTTTCCTCTGCATAAGATAATTTTTCTTCACCATTCACTTGTATGTCCTCTTAGCTACACTCATGCAAAATTTTAGAAGCAAATTCAACTTCTAACTCTCTCTAAATGACCCTGCAGTAGAAAGAGGTATAAAAAATTGACTATACACTAGCCAATTTTTGAATTTTTTTTGTGCATGGAGATTTTTTTTTTTGGAAAATCCGAACGGTGAAAACATACATAACATCACTTTATGTAAGTGATAATTTTTTCGTGATGAAAAAAAACCCCTCATACATGAACAATAATTTTTTCGCTCCCTATGTCCATAGTCTTTGGAAAACTACTACATGCCACCAAGCAACTATGGATCCTCTTCTCTCCAACATGCATCCCTAGTCAAGCACACACATTTGGAGCATTAGCAATAGCATCAAGAGACATAGAAGTGAACATATAAATTTTCATCCAATTGTAAATATCGAAATATGTAAAATTCATCATTGAATGACAAAAGTGATTTTGGAAAACAAAATTCCACTTCATACATTGGAATAATAAATTTTGTTACTCACCAATCACTGTTCGCCACGCGCTAGAGCATCATGATATGCTTCAAAACATCCCCTACGGGCACACATAAACTTCCCATCACAATTTTGGCAAAATGTCCATGGCCGCCTTGCACGGTCTTGACAAACCACACAAACTCCTCGTGTATTTGAAGTAGATGGGTAACAATATGATTTCCTTTGTACTTCAACATTTCCACTCCAATCATACAAAAGTTTCCGACATAGCTCTGTCCGGAATTGGAGATGTGTCATTGGCCTCTGTGGATTCTCGCCATTTTGACATTCGTCAACATGCATGATGTACATGTTCACGATGGACATGTCAAGTAAAAATAAGAACACCCGATGCCACCATTTATGCGATCGATTCTGAGAACAATACGAAGCGCGCAATTTGTCCGCCACATCAACTCCACGCATATGCACGGTATATTCATGATGAATCGGTGAAGTTTGAATGTATCCCTTGTGGCCCCGTTCCTTTGTGGCACGCTCACTACTGGGAATTCACAAGGAGATTGAACAGGTTGAGCATGCGTTGAAAGCAAAAGCACCGGTCTTTTATCCTTCCAAACAATGGAAGTCATTGCCCTTGATTCGTGCATGCGCCATTTTAAGGTACCTTGCACACTTCTATTATATGATTTTGTGTCTTTCAAAGCCAATGGAATGCCCACCCGGTTCGAGCGTAGAGTTCCCGTAGCATAAATGTTTTTCTCTAGTAATGTCTTGAAAAGACCAATAGAAGTGAAGTAATTGTCCATTACAATTACATGACCTTTTCCTTCATGGCCCCGTAATAAATTCAATACCACATTATGAGCTAAAGTGGATTCCCGAGATGTAATAGAAGCGCCTCCTTCTTGAACTACCGCCTTTCCACAATAAATTTCAAAATTTGAAACAAATTTGGAAATAGAGTCTGCAAGGCACCATACCTTTATACCCCATTTTTGTGGTTTTTTTGGCATGTATTGACGTGATGGGCAATAAGAACCTTTGTACCTTATCATCATCTCATCCACGGTGGCGTGCTTCCCCAAATGCCAAGCCCTTTCACATGCATCCCTAATGCTATTGAGCAACCAACGAAGTTGCCCCATTTTGTCATACCTTGGTAAATTGCGCTCACGCACATAGTCAGCTGGATTGGTAAGATGCAAACATCTAACCAATGCCTCATATCGTGCCGGACTCATAATCTTTGAAATAATAGGACAATGAAAAATGGACCCCTTTTTGTGCCAATAAGATCTGCGGTTCGGTTGACGCTTCATGCCCATATACAATAAAATCGCAAAAAAAGCCTTCAAACATGGGACGGTAATATCTTTCCAATCCTCCCCACCAAAAGTCTTTCCATGATCATCCTCTTCCGTGGCATAGCGGTTGGTCTCTTCAACAATTCTTTGAAAAACATCAAAGGGCCAGAAGATCTCAAATAACTGCAAAATGGTAGGCATGTGGTTCCAAAAAAAAGTGGACCCTGAATGTCCGGTAAATGGCATTGGCTCCGGATCATAAGATAAATGCGTTTTGCTCCATGTAGCATCTCGATACATATGCTTTATAGTATTGGTGTCTCCTTCCGCACCAAGAGTTTCACCATCATCCTCCTCATCCTCATTGTTTTTTCACTCCCCCACCGAACTATCACTCCCATTGTCTCACATAGGAATGTCCGTTTGTACTCTCCGTCATTGCCTACGTACCGCTGCGGGCATTGGTGGAATGCCATTGAAATACTCATCATCCTCAATAAAATCCGGAAAGTCATAATGTGCATTTGCATCTCCACCCTCTAGTCCTACAAGCACATTTATGCCCACATCCTATTGCATATGGACAAAGGGTTGAGAATATTAGTGAATATAACCTTCATGAAAAGTTAGACTTTGATGATCAAAATTTGAAACCCTCTCTTTGGACTCACTTACCACCCTAGAAGGAAGTCCAAGTGAAAGAAATCCAACATCCCCAAACATCCTAAGTTCTAGAAACTTTTCATGAAGGTAACACCATATAGTGAAAAACAAAAGTAAGTACAAATTTGAAATGTTTCCATTCAAACAACCATACCAAAATAATTCATGGACAAAGTTCAAAAGTAGATAAAGAAATTGTAGTGCGCTATATACTATACATTACCACAAAAGTCTGAAGAAGAAATTAGATTTGGGTGCAAGAAAATTAATTTCTAAGTTAGGCATGTCTAGAAATCGGTTTTGTACACCATGATCTAAAAATACTTTATATTTTGTCAATTTTTTGGTACCATTTGCTTTCTAGTAAAGGATTGGACCTCTTAGAAGAGAAATGATTCAAGACATCCCAGTAATTGAAATTATCATTTTCAATATCATCTAAAATTGTCATTTTCAAGAGAGTTAGTATTATGTTTGGCAATTTCCATTTTTTTCATAGTCTTGAAAATGATAATTAAATTATTCTAGATTTGTTGAATCAATCATATGTATTTTGAGCTTTAGTCTTTGTACAAAGAATTTGATGCAAAAAATGCATGTTATAGCTATAAAATATGAATCAAACACATTGCCCTATTCAACAAATATGTAAAATGCGAGGGTGTCAATATGTAACAATGGTCTATGCTGCAATCAATACCCTCTCTCCAATGGCTAATGCAATTCCATGCTAATGCAATGTATTCATCTTATACATTTTAGGAAATGAATTCATTAGGTGCACACTAAAATGA
This sequence comes from Antitrichia curtipendula, assembly GCA_951230915.1. Lineage (NCBI taxonomy): Eukaryota > Viridiplantae > Streptophyta > Bryopsida > Hypnales > Leucodontaceae > Antitrichia > Antitrichia curtipendula. The sequence continues at coordinate 22,636,270 of OX579639.1, read as the reverse complement.
ACCACACATTCTAAGGAAAGACATATGACGCCAATTTTTTTTATTACCACACGCTTGATATGATTGACTTGGGAATGCAATAGGTGAAAAATAAAGTGAACCTTGAATCCCTTACAAGCAAAGATACATATGGCACAAATTTGTTTTATTAGCTTTGTCAAAACTCAAAATCACAATTCTAATGGGGCTCATTTATTTCAATAGTCCAATAAGACATGACCATCATCCATACTAATGCTTGGGAATAACTAGCAGCTAGTTCAAAATTATCCGATGCAATTGGGGAAAAAATTGGTGACAGTTTCATAACATCGCCATAAAAGCGGTTACAATTTGAAAACATTCGCCATAGAACTGGTCAAAAATATTCTCAAAATTCCTATTGTGAATATAAGATACAAAAAATTTCTTGTCCTTCCTACTTGAAAAAATGGTTCAATATGAGCAAATGCACTCCTAAACATGCAAATGAACTCCCCAGAAAATGAACATCCCAAAAAATGAATTCCAAAAAAAAAATCTCCCCTGCCCCACAGCTCACCTGTTCTTCCTCCCTTCTCTGTCCCCGTCTGTCTACCCTTGTGCCTTCCAGTTCGCCCCCCTCCACTCCACCCCAGTCCACCTCCACCTCACTCCAATCAGTCCCCTCCACCTCACTCCGATCCCCATCCACTTCACCCCTCCCACCTGCCACAGTATCCCTCCCTCCCCGCACAGAGCATCTCCCGCCCCTCCCTCCCCACAGGGTGCCTCTCCCGCCCGCCACATCACCCCTCCCGCTCCCTCCTCCCAAACTGGCGCCTCTTCCTTCCTGCACAGCGCCTGCTTCATCTCCTCTCCGAGCTTCCAACGGCTCTCCAGCGCCTCCTTCGACGTGCTCCAAGGTAGATTTCTTCCCTTTGTGTTTTCTTTTTCTTGTGTTTTGATTGTACATATCGGCATTGTGCAACAATTCTGCAGGCCACAGCATGTCTTCAAGACTCCCCACTTCCTCTCCATCCTCATAGTCTTCAAAACTGTCTTCTGATAAACTCTCACAACTAGACTCTCTTCCTCCTTCTTCCCATACCGCTTTTCCCTCCCTTTGAGGGACGTCATTTCTCCTCCTTGGCATGTTGTTTGGAAGCACCAATGCCCACCTATCAAGAATGCTATGAAAATCAAGTCTTAGAGAGCAAACACACACACACTTTGCAACTTCTATTTTCTTGAACTTTTTCTCCATTGTTGCTTCCATAGGTTCAAGTTGAAGTAGGTGGCAATGAAAGTAGGTAGGTGAGAGAGTGTAGGTACAAATTAGTTGCATGATGCAATTAGTGGAAGAAGAAGTGGAGCTTGAGAAGGGTAAATTTAGGAGTTAGTCTTTCAATTTTTGTCTCTACTTAGGTGTAGAAATTGCTAATATCAAGCTTGATCTTGACTTTGCATGGAAGAAACTTCCTTGCATCTAATTGTGGTCATGAACAAGCATTGACAATTGTTAGTGGCATTAGAGTGGAGTTTGAATTTGTTGAATTTAGGTGTGTAGCATTAAATGCTTGGAAGGAAGTGGGTGTATAATTTGTTGGTGGGACTAATGGGTTTCAATTTGTGTTGTAATAACTTCCTTGCATCTAATTGTAGCTTTCAATTTGCATGCTAATAGAAATTGGTGGGCATTGTGGAGCTTTTTCAAGGTTGAAGTTCTTATTGTATTTAGGGGTGTGGACCCAAATTTTGAATCAACTTGACATTGAGAACATGTGATTTCTGACAATTGTGTTTGAATTGTGCAAAATTTCATAATTTCATAATTTTATTTGGCACTTTGATTTGACAAGTAGATTTTTTTTTAGCATTCATTGAGAGGTGTTGTGGAGGAGGAGGCACAGGGCAGGAGGTGCTGGGGAGGAGGTGCTGTGGAGGAGGAGGCGTTGTGGAAGGAGGAAGTGCGGGGGAGGAAGAGGAGCGCTGCCTGGAGCAGGCAGGAGCCGCCTCTTGTGCCTCCCCGCAGGCTACCTCTCCACAGGCAGCCTCCCTGCACAGCCAAGCCACCCCACCCCCCACAAAGACCCCACCCCCCACAAAGACCCCACCCCCTAAGACCTCCCCCCCCAGACCCCTCTAAGCCCCCCCCCCCCGCCCCCCCGGGGGGTCTCACTCTAAGATAGGACAAAGTAGGACAATTGCTTTAAAGCGATGAATCCTGTGTAATTTTCTGGCACCTTCAAACCCCACTCATGCCGTGGCTCTGGAAATGGATGAAGAGTGAATCAACTGTGAATCAACTGTGAATGAAATTTCCAGTTATCACTTTAATTAATTAATTAAAGTATTATCAGTTCAATTATTAAATATTATCAGCACATACAAGTGTTAAAAGTATAATAGGCTGGTTCAATATATGTAATCAACCACTCGAGTAACCTGTCTTCTGAGTGTATTCAGGCTGAATGGCTGGTTTGGCACATTCTCATTTTTTTTAAATTAAAATTTTTTCCATATTAAAATAAATATGAGAAATGCAAAGAGCATTTGAATTTATTTATTTTTGACAAATTATCAATTTGTTATAAAATTTTGAAGTGTGCTACCCAATTGGCCACAACAGTCTATAGACTACCCCAAAGTATATCCATAATGGTTATATGACCACCTAAAGTAGTCTCAAGTATTTTTGATATGGTTACAATATTTTCTAAGATGGCCATGACATAAAGGAACAAAAAAATTTGTTCTTGTAATGAATTCACACTAAAAAGGTAGAAGGTCCTAAAGTAGTCACTAATGATTCCATCACATCACGTAAGGCATTGATTTTGGCCACTAAGAAACCTAATAAAGATTGAATCTCATTTATTAGGAAAAATTTGCCATAGATTGATGTAAGATTGTAATAGGTGTTTTTTTAGGTGTCTGCATTAAACAATTTTTTTGCCATGGACTCGTTTACTTATACACAAAAACTTTATATCTTACATAAGAAGCACAAGTTAATTATGCAAGATGTTGGTGCATCACATGTCATGCATGAAGAAGAAAAATCTAGGCATCTCTGATATTATTGGTATTCTTTCTGTGGCAAATGTTCTAGCTTTAAGAATACTCTACATTAGCACCAAATGAAGTACTATTGGCTATGGTAAAAGACATGAAAATTGTACCAAAAATAATTTGTTGGCCTTAAGTTTCTATAATGCTCCAATGGAATGGTTTAGTATCCAACAATATTTTTTTATTTTACACATATTCACATAAACAACTTAGAAGACACTATAAGTATTTGCAAACTCAACTTTCAATTCTACCATCTTCTAATTTTGATGTTGTATGGTAGAACCACCCATAAATGATGATCTTGATAAATGTATCTTTAGTGATTCCACATATGTTTAGGAGCAATATAAGACAATGGAAATTTTCTACCATGTCGAAAGATAGAAATCATGGGGATTGCAATTTTTTGGTAATTTTATGCTTTGAACTGAAATTAGTATGAATTTTAGAAGATGGTAGCTAGTCCAAAACCATTACCCATATGTAGAGTCTTCCAATTCCGATCATTTAAAAAATACTTTCCCGCTCACTACTTGTCATGACTTGATTAGTCCCAACTTTGAAAAGGAAATCAAAACATTCTAACCTTTGGTTGGAAAATTGTTCTAGCCTTGATTGGAAATAGTTGCACCCTACATGTTGGATATGGGTCCTTGGTTGGTAATGGGTGGTTACACCATAGGTGATATTTATCAAAGTATCACTAAAGAGGTCAAGACACAAGCCGAACTTGAAATCATAGCAAATTTATCATCATTGCCTTTAATTGATTCAAATTCTTTACAAATATCAAAATTAAAATCTATATACAAGCCTCCATTTTGTAATCAACTTTGATTTGACAATTGTACCATTTGCAGCCCATATTCTGAAAAAGAGACTTAGTTGTTTTCAAATTTATTGCATCATCAAAATGAAAAGAAAGGCATATTAAACCAAACAATCGTACTACAATTGATTGGAAAAACTTTACAATACGATGGAAGCATTATTGTTTCAAAGAGAAAATTGCCTTAGAAATTCTAATTTCCTTATCTGAGATCAATTTCATTTGAAATAAAAGAGGAAAACAAAAAATGTTGTACATATTGTATACTCTCATGTTAGAATTTATGTGTATTTCATTTAATATATAGATTTATCATACATATAAAACTATGATGATTTAGAGAATTTTGTTGTCATATTCATGCTTTTTACGAAGCACTGGTTTTCATTTATATGGATTCCTATTCAAACACGTGTTTTCTTTTGTACAAATAAAATGACCACATGGCTTTGCAATCATTTTATATTTCCTTCACTTCACTATATGATTTCATTTATTTTCACTTCATTCTTGATAATTTCATTCACTATATAAATTTTACAATCAATTTATCATTATAGATTGTTTTCCTTCAATAATACTAAAGGATTTAATTTTTTATTTTAATTTGGAAATATCCTAATAGAAAATAAAATGAAATAAAAAAATTTACCATTAAATTGAAGTGTATGTGATGCATTAAAGATTGTTTAGAATATTTGATTTTTGTATTTTTAAATCATGTTAAAGATTTATTTAGTTATTTAGAGAATATTAAACTCATTTATAAATTGAATATTAAACTTTTCTTCTTTTTCAATATATAAAGGTTATTTTGATATTGTCTTTTTTAAAGTTAAGATCAATGTAATTTTTTTAAATTTAGCTCACAAACAACTTTTGTGGTGTTGTAGACTTGTCTAAGTGTTTTTTGTGATTTTTCCATGTGTTTTTTTTATTTTTCTTAAAAATATCTTATATGTAATTAAAATTTAAATCATTGAAAAAAAATTCAATTGAAAACTCATAACTTTTACACTTAAGAACCAAAAGGGCAAACAACTTTGGTGCATTTCTCTGATTGAAGGTTTTCGGTGATTCCAAAAATGACATCAAAAACTCCTGTACAACATTACTCATAATTTAATTCAATTTGCGATCTTAATTTTTCACAAATCCATTGTACGTCTAGAAGCAATGATATGACTTTAGCATAACACTTGTTGATTGAAGCTCTCCAATGGTATAAAGAGAATGACCAATGAATACACAACAAGTGACATCTCAATATTTTATACAAAACAAACTAGAACAAATGTTACCATTGTATATTTATTTTTACTTTTATTCAACTTTTACTTTGCGTACACATGGATGCAAAGCCTCTACAACCTTGATTGATAATGAAGAAAGAGGTCAAACACTCTTCTATGAGGTATAGATGTTGAAGTTTTGTTTTTAATTGATTTAAAAGCTCAATTCTTCTTCTTCTTCATTTTTCTCTTTTTTTTCCTTTTTTTTCTTTTTTCCTCTCCCCCTCCTTTTTCCTTTTTCCCCTCCCCCTCCCCCTCTTTTTGCCTTTTTATCTAGGAGTACGTCCCGGCGGGCCCCCCCGGGGGGTCTCACTCTAAGATAGGACAAAGTAGGACAATTGCTTTAAAGCGATGAATCCTGTGTAATTTTCTGGCACCTTCAAACCCCACTCATGCCGTGGCTCTGGAAATGGATGAAGAGTGAATCAACTGTGAATCAACTGTGAATGAAATTTCCAGTTATCACTTTAATTAATTAATTAAAGTATTATCAGTTCAATTATTAAATATTATCAGCACATACAAGTGTTAAAAGTATAATAGGCTGGTTCAATATATGTAATCAACCACTCGAGTAACCTGTCTTCTGAGTGTATTCAGGCTGAATGGCTGGTTTGGCACATTCTCATTTTTTTTAAATTAAAATTTTTTCCATATTAAAATAAATATGAGAAATGCAAAGAGCATTTGAATTTATTTATTTTTGACAAATTATCAATTTGTTATAAAATTTTGAAGTGTGCTACCCAATTGGCCACAACAGTCTATAGACTACCCCAAAGTATATCCATAATGGTTATATGACCACCTAAAGTAGTCTCAAGTATTTTTGATATGGTTACAATATTTTCTAAGATGGCCATGACATAAAGGAACAAAAAAATTTGTTCTTGTAATGAATTCACACTAAAAAGGTAGAAGGTCCTAAAGTAGTCACTAATGATTCCATCACATCACGTAAGGCATTGATTTTGGCCACTAAGAAACCTAATAAAGATTGAATCTCATTTATTAGGAAAAATTTGCCATAGATTGATGTAAGATTGTAATAGGTGTTTTTTTAGGTGTCTGCATTAAACAATTTTTTTGCCATGGACTCGTTTACTTATACACAAAAACTTTATATCTTACATAAGAAGCACAAGTTAATTATGCAAGATGTTGGTGCATCACATGTCATGCATGAAGAAGAAAAATCTAGGCATCTCTGATATTATTGGTATTCTTTCTGTGGCAAATGTTCTAGCTTTAAGAATACTCTACATTAGCACCAAATGAAGTACTATTGGCTATGGTAAAAGACATGAAAATTGTACCAAAAATAATTTGTTGGCCTTAAGTTTCTATAATGCTCCAATGGAATGGTTTAGTATCCAACAATATTTTTTTATTTTACACATATTCACATAAACAACTTAGAAGACACTATAAGTATTTGCAAACTCAACTTTCAATTCTACCATCTTCTAATTTTGATGTTGTATGGTAGAACCACCCATAAATGATGATCTTGATAAATGTATCTTTAGTGATTCCACATATGTTTAGGAGCAATATAAGACAATGGAAATTTTCTACCATGTCGAAAGATAGAAATCATGGGGATTGCAATTTTTTGGTAATTTTATGCTTTGAACTGAAATTAGTATGAATTTTAGAAGATGGTAGCTAGTCCAAAACCATTACCCATATGTAGAGTCTTCCAATTCCGATCATTTAAAAAATACTTTCCCGCTCACTACTTGTCATGACTTGATTAGTCCCAACTTTGAAAAGGAAATCAAAACATTCTAACCTTTGGTTGGAAAATTGTTCTAGCCTTGATTGGAAATAGTTGCACCCTACATGTTGGATATGGGTCCTTGGTTGGTAATGGGTGGTTACACCATAGGTGATATTTATCAAAGTATCACTAAAGAGGTCAAGACACAAGCCGAACTTGAAATCATAGCAAATTTATCATCATTGCCTTTAATTGATTCAAATTCTTTACAAATATCAAAATTAAAATCTATATACAAGCCTCCATTTTGTAATCAACTTTGATTTGACAATTGTACCATTTGCAGCCCATATTCTGAAAAAGAGACTTAGTTGTTTTCAAATTTATTGCATCATCAAAATGAAAAGAAAGGCATATTAAACCAAACAATCGTACTACAATTGATTGGAAAAACTTTACAATACGATGGAAGCATTATTGTTTCAAAGAGAAAATTGCCTTAGAAATTCTAATTTCCTTATCTGAGATCAATTTCATTTGAAATAAAAGAGGAAAACAAAAAATGTTGTACATATTGTATACTCTCATGTTAGAATTTATGTGTATTTCATTTAATATATAGATTTATCATACATATAAAACTATGATGATTTAGAGAATTTTGTTGTCATATTCATGCTTTTTACGAAGCACTGGTTTTCATTTATATGGATTCCTATTCAAACACGTGTTTTCTTTTGTACAAATAAAATGACCACATGGCTTTGCAATCATTTTATATTTCCTTCACTTCACTATATGATTTCATTTATTTTCACTTCATTCTTGATAATTTCATTCACTATATAAATTTTACAATCAATTTATCATTATAGATTGTTTTCCTTCAATAATACTAAAGGATTTAATTTTTTATTTTAATTTGGAAATATCCTAATAGAAAATAAAATGAAATAAAAAAATTTACCATTAAATTGAAGTGTATGTGATGCATTAAAGATTGTTTAGAATATTTGATTTTTGTATTTTTAAATCATGTTAAAGATTTATTTAGTTATTTAGAGAATATTAAACTCATTTATAAATTGAATATTAAACTTTTCTTCTTTTTCAATATATAAAGGTTATTTTGATATTGTCTTTTTTAAAGTTAAGATCAATGTAATTTTTTTAAATTTAGCTCACAAACAACTTTTGTGGTGTTGTAGACTTGTCTAAGTGTTTTTTGTGATTTTTCCATGTGTTTTTTTTATTTTTCTTAAAAATATCTTATATGTAATTAAAATTTAAATCATTGAAAAAAAATTCAATTGAAAACTCATAACTTTTACACTTAAGAACCAAAAGGGCAAACAACTTTGGTGCATTTCTCTGATTGAAGGTTTTCGGTGATTCCAAAAATGACATCAAAAACTCCTGTACAACATTACTCATAATTTAATTCAATTTGCGATCTTAATTTTTCACAAATCCATTGTACGTCTAGAAGCAATGATATGACTTTAGCATAACACTTGTTGATTGAAGCTCTCCAATGGTATAAAGAGAATGACCAATGAATACACAACAAGTGACATCTCAATATTTTATACAAAACAAACTAGAACAAATGTTACCATTGTATATTTATTTTTACTTTTATTCAACTTTTACTTTGCGTACACATGGATGCAAAGCCTCTACAACCTTGATTGATAATGAAGAAAGAGGTCAAACACTCTTCTATGAGGTATAGATGTTGAAGTTTTGTTTTTAATTGATTTAAAAGCTCAATTCTTCTTCTTCTTCATTTTTCTCTTTTTTTTCCTTTTTTTTCTTTTTTCCTCTCCCCCTCCTTTTTCCTTTTTCCCCTCCCCCTCCCCCTCTTTTTGCCTTTTTATCTAGGAGTACGTCCCGGCGGCCCCCCCCCCTAATGACTCCCTGTGAAGCCCACTAATCAAGACCCCCCCCTCAAGACCCCCTCTCCAAGACCCCCCCAAGCCCCCTCTGAAGACCCCCTTTCAAAGACCCAAGGTCTTCAACCGCCCACTCCGCCCAAGCTGCCCCTTGCTTCCCAAATGAATTTCAGACTTTCGGGCAGCATAACTTTTGATCCGCCCGTCGGAATTACAAAAAAAAAATTTGGCACAAAGGTGGTGGAATTATGCATCTTGTGTGAAAAATTCGTGAAGATCGGACCAAAATTGACTTTGTAGGAACCTACCCGAGATTTACTGCGTACGTTGAACGGACAAACGGTCCTTTAGGGGTTAAAAAAATCAAAAAAACTCATTTGAAGTCAAAATATAGTAGAAGATTTCTACTTTCCAAAACTAATCCCAAGGATGAATAGTTGTATTTTTGTCCTACAAAGGAGAATGCCTTGTCATTCATCGGACACTAAACGTTCGTGGCGTCCTTTCTGGGTTAAGAAACGAAGGAGACAATGCCATAGTCTCAGTGCAAAGGACAAAGCCCAAATAAAAAATCAAGTTCCCAATCCCCTGAAACTCCAGAATGTTCTAGAACACATTACCAATGAATCAGTGTACGGAAATGCTGACAGACATGGAGTTGTGCCCTTGTACTGTTCACTTTTCCCATTAAACTAAGACTTTGGGTGAGTGCATGTCTTCCCTAATGTCACAGTTGGGGCATGGATGACGTCAATGGGCCAATGGAACAACGTGCACTTGCCCATGGGCAAATTTTCTTTTGTTCTTTTTTGGCACATTCAAGAGGATCAAATAACTTATTGATTGGTTCCCATGCAAAAGGGACCATTTGCCATAAGTTCCCAATGCAGTACATAGGGTTAAAAATAATAGGACCGAGTCAGCATAGATGTCATCAGGGGGGGAAAAAGAATCTCTGCATGGAATAGTGACAAAAAATGATTTTCTCCGGACACAACTTAACCTAATCTGGAGCTCTGTCTATCTATCGAAACTCAAAAATGACCTAACATTGTAGAACCAGGCAATATCCCCCGCATGCTGGGAAGGTGTTAGACATAACACAATGAGGTACGTAGGAGTCCTTTTTTCATCCTTAAAAAGGTGCTCCCTCCAGTGAACAGAAAGGTCTTATATGATTCTCCACCAACCCCAATCTTTGAATTAACCGATGGTAAGTCTTTCCAGGTATTTAGCAAAGCATGATACCTTTTCAACATGGGGAGGACCAAAACCTGATTAACCCCTTTAGGATGTTAGCAAGTGTACGCTTTTGTATACTACGTCGTAAAATACAGTCTGACTCACATTAAAGTCTGAAATCTGAAAATGTGATAGTGCACAACTTTCCATCAGTAGATTAATAATTTTATCCAAAATTTTGCACTTTTGTCTCACATCCCAAGACTTGAATTGAATTTCAGTAATTAATGAGAAGAATCACATGTTGAAAAAAAGGAGAGAAGCAATGAGCCATCCACTTACATTTGCCCACCTCAAACCATACAACAAAACACATTAAAGCTCACTACACATTTAATGGAAAGCGAAAACATTGGAAAGAGGACCCAATTAAGGCAAGGCATATTGTATTGTATAAAAATTCATAGGCCAGTTTGGGTTGCTAACATCCTAAAGGGGTTAAGTTATACAATGTTATGGATGCTTGGGATGGAAGGACTACTTAACTTATAAGTTACCTCAAAGATTTGGGGTTGACTGAGGAGCTATACTAGACCATTTTGTTCACTATGAGGTTCCCTTTTCAAGGGTACAAAAGGCACCTTGCTTCATTGGTAAATGATGTTAAGCTTCTCATGACTTGTCTTTTGGGTGCATAGTAGTGACACAACTACCACAAATCTATCAATTAATTAATTGGCAATCATAATGTGTTTGTGAAATTCATTTTGTATCTCCCTCGTATATATATATATATAAAATTAATAATAAAAAAAAATATATTTTTTTGAAACTTATGTCATAGCAATCAATATGTAATATCAACACAATATCTTGTATCAATATCCACATTTGTAGATTGTATACCATATATATATATATATAATATTTTGTATCCAGAAGTACCGTATTTGAGATCAATGGCGGGGATTCAATCAAAACAATTTTTTTTGCAATTCAAATCGATAGTATGGAAAAGAGGACTAAGTTGTTTTTAAGCACATGGAAGGGTGGGAAGTAGGGTCGGTGTATTCACATCTTATAGGTGCATAACTTAACCTTTAAATATCAAGGCAGATGTTTGGTGTCTGATGGATGACAAAGAATCTTTTAGTGTAGGACACAAGTGCAACTATTCATCCTTGAAATTTTGTATGAAAAGGGGAGGTCTTTTACAATATTTTGACTTCTAATGAGTGCTTTTAGATTTTCTTAGACCAATGATTTCCACGATCACCAGTCCATTGTTTAAGGATTAAGTTACAGTTATGGAATCACATCATTGGATCCAAGATTCACAAGTACTGAGCTCGTAGTGGGATGGTGGGGAATATGGGGATACTAGATTGGGACCAATAATTAAGATAAAACAATTCATCATAGTCAAATGACCTATGATGGATACCTAAGGAATGACCCCATGATGATTTTTCTTAGTTTATGAGATTTTGGGCTACAATCAATGTCTTACTTAACACTAATGGAATAATTAGTAACCTTATTAGGACACCAAGCTATTTCAATGTAAATCCTTGTAGGAAGTGACTTTTTAAGGCCGTCTAGGTTAGAAAATATTGTGACTACTTTAGAAGAGTAAGTTGAGCATTATGGATATAGTTGCATGCTGGTTTTGGAGTAATCTACAAACTCTTTTGGGTAGAACACTTCAAAAAATAATAGCAATTTTATATTTTGTTGAAAAAATATAATTTCAATTGCTCTTGCTATTTCTCACACTTGTCTGTATGTGGGGAAATTTATTAAAAAAAATTCAGCCATGGCATGAGGACAAACTAACAATTCTGACAACAATGCGCTGTTTTTCCTTAAGTATGGAAATTATGTGATGGAGAAGAAGAAAACCAACCTTGCCGGTATGCTGAGGGTTTGAATCTGGTGTTTGAATCAGGTGTTTGATCCAGACTATTCATTCATTCATTCATTCATTTAAAGCCCTTGGTGTGCTTGCAATTTGTTCCAAAGGCAAAATTATTTGTATTTTAATTCTTTGCAATGAAGTCCTGTTTCATTTGTGTCAAAATAAAAAATAAAAAAAAGGCAAAATTATAGTCTTTCAAAAGTCTACTCTCCGTCCACAAAAGATTGTTGTACTAGGTGTGAATTAAAGTGATGCCCCCATCCAAAACAATCCAAAGGGCCTTTTGGGTCACATGTATCTTAGTTCTGTACTCTAATAGTATTGCATTTCACTACATTTTCATATAAGCACATCCATTATATTAAGTATGTAGTGTCATGACTCCTCCTAGGTGTGAAAGTGATTAACCCCTAAAGTCCCAAGGGCTTTTCTCCTTCAAAAATCATTCAAAACTGTCATTTATATTGCAAAGAGCAAAAAACTTTAAAATATTGTTTTTTTTCCTGCATATCTAACCGCAAGATCTTACACTAAACTAGTATAAGAATGTATGGAAGATATTTTTTGAGACTTTGCCCCCGTAGGTTGCAATATATTTGCACTTGAAGTAAAGAAAAACAAGTTTTTTGCACTCTGTTTGACTACATTTTTTGCCGTTGAATCTTTTTAAATTAAAATTTTACCCTATCAATTTTGATTTTCTAATTATTTTATGGTGAAGAATTGAATTGAAAATCTTTAAAAAAAAAATTTAACAAAAAACTTAATTTTCACTCATTATAAAATTATGAAATAGAAGTACGTTTAAGATTGAAGGAAAACTTAAACTATTAATAGCTCTAAGATGAAATTAAAAAACAGTAATTTCAATGGTGAGATTTTTCTAGAAAAGCAAACTTAACCATGTCTAACAATTTTTTTTGAAAAATTGTAGAAATTGCATTCAAAAATGAATTCTATAAGGGTTTTTTTCAAGAAGATGCTTAGATTGCCCCCTAAACAAGATTGTTTATAACTTTCTCATCACTAGTCCAAATAGAATGAATCTTCCAACATAGAAAAAATATATAATCTTTGAGAACTAAAATTAAAATTAAAAAAATTCAATTTTTTGTGATTTTTTTTGGGTTGCCCCTTGAGGGTTTTTTTGGACTTAAGGTGGCATAACTTTTACTCTTTGACACTGATTGAACAAAAAATTATATTTCCAAAAAGCTAATGTGATTTCCTATCTTCAAAAAGAATTTCAAAAAATCATGTCAAAAATTGAAATCACACAAGCCTATTTGAAATCTCAAGAGTCCCCCGCATGAACTTTGGGACTTTAGGGGTTAAGGTAGTCTGCTTTTAAAGTGACCACCTAAGCCTGCGTAACTCATCATTGATAGTAATAGATATTTGAAGTAGCATGTCACTCATTCCTAAATAGAGAACGCATTTAGAACATGGTCGCTTTTAGAGCAAACCACCTTACCCCACAAAATCCAAAGGGCCTTTATATACATTTTGTATTCTAATATTATTTCATTTCACTACATTTTTGTATATATAAGTACATCTATTATATTAAGTACGCAATGTCACACTTCCTAGGTGTGAAATTGATGAATCTCCAAGGGCTTTTCTAGTCACATGTATCTTCATTTTGTATTCTAATATTATTGCATTTCATTATATTTTCATATAAAAATACACCTATCTATAAGTATGTAATGCCACAATCTATGTCACTAAATTTGTTATGTTTTCATCCTAAAGAAGTATCATCCAACTATTTCATTCTAAGTTCATGATGAAAACCTAAACTAGATTGGAACAACTATTTTTGTATACACGCACAAATGGATGCAATTCATGTGGTCTAGTACACATAACACACTATATAATGTACATGAGAAAATGATCATATCCTAATTTGTAATATAGGCATAAGGTATGTGCACTTAAAAGTGACACTCTCCTAATTGCAACACCTATCTACAATTGTCCAAAATTCTAGGCAATTCTAGACAGCTGTAGATAAGTGTTGCAATTAGGAAAGTGTCACTTTTAGGTGCACATATCTTATAGGATTCTTTACCATGAATGTGCAACCTATGCCCTAAGGTTATCTAGACTTTGAGATAGAGCACGGAATTGGTTTGAAAAACTTTGGGGATTTTTTTAAAAACTTCTCAAATAAGGTAAGAACACCCATAATTATCATTTATTGCAATTCTTTAAAAAAAAATTAAAACTAACACAAATTTGGATGAAGGAATAACATGTGTTTATTTACTAGCAAATAAAAGAATAGTAATACAAGTAGATCACCAATAATCAATCAAAAAATCACCCACAAACCAAGCAAAACAAATGATAAAAAGAATATAACAAGTACATAAAATGATGTCTTAATAGAATGACATGTATTCAATGACTTCTTCCAGTGGCTTCTTCTATTGACAATTTACCAAAACTTCTTTCACCTTTGTTTATGCTTCATGCTTGGATTTTTGGTATTTATGTTATAAGTATGTTCTATTATTAAAATATTACAATCTTTTTTACCTTTGAGGATCAAAATCAATTGGAAGGAAAACCTAACAAAGTGGCTAAATAAAGTGAAAGAAGTGAAAGAAGAAATACAGTGGATTTAATAGCATGTGGATGATAGTGTGTCAAGATATAAGACAAGACTGTGACAAAGCTTATTCAATGTGATAAAAATTTATGTATATATAATAGATATTTTTCCTTGAAGAATAGTATTAAAACATGAAGTTAACATTGATAAAATGATAAATTTGAAAATGGGACTTAGAAGTTGTTATTATTCATGTGATGTCTTTTATTATGTGCATTTTTATTATTCTATATGTATTAGTGCATATTATGTGAAATTGAATGTAAATGTAGAATAATGCCCATTTAGATGTACTTTTAGACTCAATAGTTTTTTGGAAGTATTATATCATTGCAAAAATCAAAGACTAATATATAAATCAAACAACCTATCTTACATTTGTGTACTAATATCTTATTGAAACTACAGTATTCACAATGTTGTCATCTTCATTGATTTTCTCCTACTCTTGTTTCCAATGGTTAGGTTCAAAATTGTTTGTTCAATAATTAATTAAACTTGGCAAATATGATTAAATAGATGCTTAAAATTTAAAGAATCCATATTTTCTTCATAAGTGTAAGCATTGATTTACAAATGGAAATTTTCAAATGTCTAATGACTAATTATTTTTAAGAATAAGATATGCAGATGATGAGGTGGCATTTATGTAAATGGTCAATTCAACTTGTATGAAATCTAATATAATCAATTAGATTATTGCCCTTCTTTGTGAAGTTGACTAGCACTAGAATCAAAGTTTGTAGTCTTAATGATTGCTTATAATAATCCAATATCTTTATTGATGTATTGTTGTAATTTATTACAATGGCATGCAAAATAATAATATATGATATATTTAACAAAATAATTATAGAATTTTATTTTTAAACTAATCCTAGTTGATGATCACAAATTCCAATTTTCATTTCCAAATTTAGAATATGGAATCAAAATGATGTGAGTAACTTGCATAGGGTGTTTAGTAGTTTTATTTAATTTAGCAATCTCAAGTTTATCAAAGAATTGAGGTAAAATTTATGGCTAAGAAAACAAATGTAATAATAATCTAAGACAAGCCAACAAATAAGACAATATTTGTTTGCAAACACCCCATATACATAATATTTGTTTTTTAAATTGAATCTACAATCCAAATTACTTACATATTTGAATAAAATTTAGTTATTTTAATTTAGTTTTAAAAAAATGAGATTATTGAATTTGAAATGTAAGATTTTCAACAAAAAAAAATACTAGAAATCAATTAAAAAACATTTATTGAAGAAAAATAATCTTAGAATTATCCTACATGT
The DNA here is from genome assembly GCA_951230915.1 of Antitrichia curtipendula. Classification (NCBI taxonomy): domain Eukaryota; kingdom Viridiplantae; phylum Streptophyta; class Bryopsida; order Hypnales; family Leucodontaceae; genus Antitrichia; species Antitrichia curtipendula. The sequence continues at coordinate 22,620,474 of OX579639.1, read as the reverse complement.
AGTCTCATATTTAGGAGTTCTAATATTTGAAGGATATACCTTACAAAACTAATCTAAATTACTTCAATTATTTAGAACAAGCTAAGGAAATATAAAATAACAAAGTTATTCTCAAAACCTCCTCCAATTCCAAATCATATCTCTTTTTATCGGTAAGATTTTTGGAGTTAATACAATATGTTAAAAAGACTATTATGTATCATTGGACAAATTAACGTCTCCTTTAATTTGCAACATATGTTTATTTCAAAGATTAGTCACCTTTCAGAACGCAACCATATTTCTAAAACAAAATTGCAATGCCAACTTCATAATACACTCAAACTTCTTTAATGAGACCTTCTCTTTAATGACATTCTAGTATATCTTCCATTGTTGCCACAATATAGTTAACTCCTAAAGTCCCATAGTTCTTACACTGGATTCTTAGGATTTCAAGTAGGCTTGTGTGATTTCAATTTTTGATATTATTTTGTGATATTTTCTAGTATAATAATTTGGATTAGCTTTCTCAAAATATAATTTTTTTCTTTGATTAGTGCCTGGGAGCAAAAGTTATGCCACCCTAAGTCCAAAAATCAGCTTGAGGGGCAACTTAAAAAAAATTCACACAAAATTGAATTTTTTAACCTTAATTTTAAATTCAAAGTTTATATTTCTCATCTACATTTGAAGCTTTGATTCATTCTATTTGTACTAGTGATGAGAAAGTTATGAACAATCTTTCTTTTTCGGGCAATCTAAGCATCTTCTTGAAAAATAACTTATAGAATTCATTTTTCAATGCAAATTTTTCAATTTTTCAAATTTTTTTATTAGAAATGGTTAAGTTTCCTTGCTAGAACAATCTCACTATTGGGATTATTGTGCTTCAATTCTATTTTAGAGCTATTAACGGTTTAGTTTGCCTTTCAATCTAGAATGTATTTCTACTTAACAATTTCTTAACGAGTGAAAAATAAGTATTTTTTTATTGAATATTTTTTCATAGATTTTGAACTCAATTCTTCACCATAAAAAATTAGAAAATCAAAATTAGTAGTGCAAAAATTTTAGATTAAGAAGATTTAAAGTCAAATAATGTAGTCATGCAAGGTGTAAAAAAACTTGTTTTCTTTACTTTAAATGCAAATATCTTGCAATCTCCGGGGTTAAAGTTTCTGAATGGTATTCCACACATTTTTATACTAGTCTATTGCAAAATTCTAAGGTTAAATATGCCAAAAAATACAATTTTAAAAGTTTTTTGCTCTTTGCAGTAAAAATGGCAATTTTGAGTGGTTTTTGATAATAAAAAAGGCCTCAGGACTTTAGGGGTTAATTGGAACTCACTTATCTTATATTTAGTCTATTTGACCTTCAATACAATTGACTTTGAAATAGTCAAATTAAGTTATTTAGAATATTAACATTCTTGACGTTTTTGTATAATTAAAAAATAGAAAAGAAGATAATAAATCTTTCCTTGTTTTTATGCCTTTATGACTATGCAATCAAATGTTGAGTATTAATTCTATGTGATTGATTTTTGTCAATAGAAAATGAAATTAAAATTTAGGATGTAGGATGTGTAAATAAAGGCTTGAATTTGCAAAATATGTGTACTATAGAAGTATCTTTAGTATATTTATAAAATTATATATTTACATGTATTCTACATTTTTAACAATGTCTATACTACAGCAATCATAGAGATGTTGTATATTTGTATAATTTTTGAATTTTGAGTTATTTAATAATTTTCAAAGGCTCCCGTGAATTAAAGAAAGAGATTTATTTGTAAGGTGATTAAATAAGATATTTATGAACCTCATATATGACACTACTTGATACTATACCAAAATAGTTATTTTGTAAAGTCCATTTTATAATTTTATTTCTCATGAGCACATATTATTATATATCATTGTAAATTTTTTTTTACTCACAAATTATTTATCGAGTTTATTTGGCATTGATGTTAATTGTTGTGGAAATATTATTTAACATCTTCACATTTAGGATGGTATAATATTATTATAATATTATAATATTATAATATTATAATATTATTAATAATAGTAAAAATTCATATAAAAAATTAGTTAGTTAGTTGGTTAGTTTTGTTTGTTAAGGTGACATCTCCAAAATCATGCGTCTCCCACCTAATTTCTTGGTATCGTTAGAAAGGTCTTTGCAAGGAAGGGTGTAAAGCCTTTACTTGTTTCATGGCATTTGGACAAAAAATATTGAATTTTGAATTTTTTTAATGAAGTGAAAAGTTACAGGAAATTATTTTGATTGTGATTGTGACAATAATACAAAGCACACTAATCTATACATTAAATTAGGTTGTTTGTTTTGTTTGCTACAGTGAAATCTGTAGAACCATGTGTCTCTTGGTAGAGTTCTTGGTACTATTAGAAAGCTATTTGCAAGGAAGGATACATGGTCTTTGTTTTGTAGTGTTTGGATATATGGTATGAAAGTTATGAATCTTTGAGTTATTTTTGGATCTTAAATTATACCGAAAATTGGGCCAGCGACACATGGCTACACTAGTAATATATTTTAAAGTGGCATCTTGATTATCTAAGCTGTGAATTTTAAATGTGGACCATACCAATTTACTAGATGGCCAATTATTCACCCATACTAAATAACTATAACTGTATACTAGAAATATAAATTGATTCACAGCGACACTACAAACATGCAAATATTTAATTATTTATGAGTGATTAGCCTATAATTGTTACTTCCTGATACCCCCAACATATTCCCAAATACCTGTGCTGTACAGTACAGGACGTGACTCAATATGCGTCTATAGACCTCCTTTCCTACGTCTATACCATCATGACTCTTTCCGCAAAGGTTAAATACCTTTCTACCCCCTTTCGTCTCTTTTCCGACCCTCCTCCATTTTGCTACAGCCATTTTGCGACCTCCCTGTTTTCAAGCTCGCTCAGTGAACCTTACCCCGCAGCTTCTGGCGTAAGAAAGTCGGGGGGGATTTCCTGCACCCGGCTCTCAAGCTCGTCTAGAAGCGATTTGTTGTGTTTTTAGGTGTTAGTTCGGATTGTGTGTTTTTTTGGTTTGAGGGGAGTTTGTTTTGTGAGGAGAACAGAGGAGAGAGAGGGTTGGGGTTGCAAGGGAATGCGGGCGGCGTCGTAGTGGTGATGGACGGCGCAGGCGCAGGTGCGGGAGGGGCCGCCGACGGAAACATCCAAGGCGTGCCCACACACAATGGGGAGTACACTCAGTACAACATCTTCGGCAACTTCTTTGAGGTGTCGAGGAAGTATGTGCCGCCCATCCGGCCCATCGGACGAGGCGCTTACGGCATTGTTTGGTGAGTACCGTGTTGTCTCATCCTTGGTGAGAACATGGTGATCACCTTTTCACGCTGCGCATGTAGTTCATGTGAAAAATCAAACGCTTCCTTGTTCCGACGTTTTGGAGTTTGAGGTGCTAGTTTCTTGAGGTAAAGCAGTTTTGTGGTGAGCGCGTGACGGGGAGAGATTTTGATATGAAGTGATTAGGTCTGCTGGCGGCAAGCCATTTTGCGAAACAAGCGATTAGATGGATCCTGCTGAAAACCTAATACCGACGGAAATGATATCGGGGCTTGTTCGTAGCAGGAAACTGTTTCCTCGCAACCTCTGTCGCTTGTTAGGGTTCGAGCTTCGTTTAGATTGAGTTAGGATTGTTGTCTTTGTGTTTTGAGATATCTGGTGGTGTTGCAAAAATCACCTCTAAGTTTGTTAGCAACTGGTAGCTTTTGTTTCAGAGATTTCGCTTTGGTAATAAAAGTAGGAGAGTATGCTAATTGATAGTACTGTGAGATTAATACAAGTAGTATTCTGAAATCCTCTCCGTCTAGAAACTTTTTTGTTATTATGATTGCCAAAGACTGATTCAAAGTTACGAGTTATGTTTCTTTTCGTCTGAGCTCACCCTCTTTGACTCTTTTTGAATATTATGAAGGCAATTTTAAATTGAATGTAGTGGAAGTTCAAGGAGGCGATTGTCTGAGTTGAATGTTAGAGCTGTACTCTGAATCTAACTTTTGATCTTACTGACTGGTCACTTGACTAAGTTTGATTGTGTATCTTTAGTTGTTTCTGCACGTATTTTTGTGTGTAGTGAAATTCTGGTCTGTCAATTATGTTTTGCTGTGAACTTGGACTGAACTAGGATACTGTCACTCTATACTTGAAACTGAAACGATACATATTGCAAAGTTTGCTGGTCGAAAGGCTTAGAGTTATTTTGCGAGCTTGAGTGCTGAAATTTTGTGAATTTTCTAGTCGTATCTTTCATAGTTTGTTTTATGGCTGTGATTTCGAATCCTCTGGTACTGATTTGGGTTACTTATTGGAACAATTGTAATCTTAAACAGTTCCGCGGTGAATTCCGAAACGGGGGAAGAGGTTGCGATCAAGAAGATCGGTAATGCCTTCGACAACCGAATCGATGCCAAGCGAACTCTGCGTGAGATCAAGCTCCTGCGGCACATGGACCATGAGAATATCGTGGCGATTCGGGACATTATCAGACCTCCCACGAGGGAGAATTTTAACGACGTGTATATTGTGTATGAGTTGATGGACACCGATCTCCATCAGATCATTCGCAGCAACCAACCATTGACAGAAGATCACTGTCAGGTACAATATCAAATTTGCTGCCCTTTCTTTGCATCATGTCTCGTTAATGGAGTGAATTTTTGAACCTTTGTCGTGTCTATTTCTGTGCAGTACTTTTTGTATCAGCTCCTACGTGGGCTGAAGTACATTCACTCGGCGAACGTGCTTCACCGGGATCTCAAGCCGAGTAATCTGCTCCTGAATGCAAATTGCGATCTAAAAATCTGCGATTTTGGGCTAGCCCGGACAACCTCAGAGACTGATTTCATGACCGAGTATGTGGTCACTCGCTGGTATCGAGCCCCGGAGCTTCTCCTGAACTGCTCGGAGTACACTGCGGCCATTGATGTATGGTCAGTGGGCTGCATTTTCATGGAGCTTTTGAATAGGGAGCCGTTGTTCCCGGGGCGCGATTACGTGCAGCAGCTGCGCCTCATCACAGAGGTACTAGGAACTGTCACAACAATGATTCAAATTTGTGATTTTTCTACTTGTGAGCTCAATTGGTTGCGCCTTGTGAGAGACAAGTCTTTGCAGATTGTTGCAGGGACAACTTTTCTGAGCGTTGTTTTTTCCTTGCTTTTTGCAGCTTATTGGATCTCCGGATGACAATGACTTAGGGTTCTTGAGGAGTGACAACGCAAGACGTTACGTGAGACAACTGCCGCGGTATCCCAAACAGTCTTTGGATCGAAAGTTTTCAAACATGGGGCCTGCAGCTATTGACCTGGTGGAGCACATGCTGAGGTTTGATCCTGCGCGTCGTATCACAGGTCAGTTCCTTAATTTCCCTTACTTCGCTGTTTCTTCTACTACAATTAATACTCAATTCTGTTAAGATATTGTCACTAATTCAACTTCTGCTTTTGTTTTGGAACCACAGTGGAGCAAGCTTTGGCGCACCCTTACCTTGCCACGCTCCACGACATAAACGACGAGCCAATCTGCCACAGTCCGTTCGAGTTTGATTTCGAGCAGCCGTCGTTTTCAGAAGAGCACATCAAGGAGCTGATCATGATGGAGGCCATAGCCTTCAACCCTGGGGGTGTCGACACGATGATGGCCTAGTCAATTTGATTAATTTCCCAGAGCTCTTGTTTTCTTTTGAGCAAAAGCCATAGCTCTCTGTGTCTGTAGATAAAGAGAGAGCAATTGAAGGAGGCTGGTTGGTCGGACTGCTTTTCGACTCACAGAACCCTAAGTATCCTTCTAGCCTGTCTCTGAAATAGAACCCTACGATCAGTCGATTTGTCTTTTGGAGCACAGACAATTGCCGTCGTTGGTGCATGCTAGTACTTGTCGTTCATGATCCTAGGGGTGGTTTTTGTCTCAGTGAGGACTAGTTTCGAGAACAGAGTGCACTAGCTTCAACTCCACGCAACTGTGGAATGGTTTCGATGCAGCTATGGTGGTGCCAGTGGTGGGTATGGCGGCGATGGCGAGCTGCTCGATCTCTTCAAACAGATAGCCAACATGAACTCTTCTTCCTCTTCCTCTTGTTCTCTTTCACAACTCCTTGCCGAAGTTATTTAAAATTTCTTTACCCACCCTAGAATCCACCACTATGAACTGTGTTATTGTTAGTGCCATGTTGGCGACCATTACTTATCACTTTGTAATTTATGCTTTTGCCCTCACGGTGGCAAAGCTCTGAACCCTTTTGCATAAATTTCCACTTCTAAAATAGCTGCGGGTGCAAAATGGCTGTTTGTTCTCAGTATTCTGTTACTATAGAGTATGGCGGCCTTAACTATAATATTTTCATCTTCAGATGATTTGAAGAATCTGTACGGATTGGTTTCACAATGTGGTAGCAATTAACCCCTAAAGGTTTTTTACTATGTTTTCACTGAAAACGCTCCATTACTGTCATATCTAATACAAGTACCAAATTTTAGAAAAAAAACATTTTCGGACACATGTAATTGTAGGATCTTGTAGTATGCTGGTTTGAAAAGATGTGGAAAAAATTTCAGAAAATTTCATTTGAAGTGACATAAATCCTTTTTTAGCCCCTGCTAAAAATCGGGCAGCTGCACTTCACAAGTTCAGATCTTTATGATTTTTTTTCCAAAATGGTTGTCCCTCTTTGGATTCATTCTTCAAGGAAAGTTGACTACATGTTTCAAATATTTAAGATCATTTGGAATTGTACAACATATAGGAGAAAATTAGTAAGAAGAAAGTAGAGAATGGTTCAAATTACTAAATTATTAACCATTTATTTATGGAATTGAAAGATGTCAATCCCAATGGTTGTAATGTTGTAATAAACAATCTAAATTTAATTTTTTAAATTTTTTTCAAAAAGATTAAAAATTGAGTAAAATAAAGGACTTCAAAGTTTATTTTAGAATAGAAATTTCATAACTACCCATAAACTATCCACAACTAAAACTCTTCATAACTTTCATCTTATTAATCAAATTGGAATGATACAAAGCTTTCCACATATATAGAAATCTAGAAAATCATTTTCAAATTTTTATTTTTCAAAAAAGTGATTTTTAAAGAATTTTTTTTTATTGCCCGAGTTGCCTATCGAGCAATGAAAACTACATATCATACAATAACTTTGGGAGGCCTTTAAAGCTACTCCCCGAAAAAATGTTGTGTTAAAATTTCAAAGAAAAAAATGAAAATTCCATTTGTGGTGAGCTACTCCAAACTACTATGTTGCAAAAAAACGCACTTTGGTCCTTTAGGGATTAATCCTTCAACACTTAAAATAGTATGCTCTTAAAACGACCATTTAAGAGCTGACTGCATTTTCTAGAAAGCTAAACTCCATGAAATAATTTTCAATAAATTTTTGTAGGAAGAGAAATGGAATTGGCATCTAACTCAAGCCATTTCATATTTTTTTGGACCTTCATGAAATTAGTTACAAATTTTTTAAGTTAAAATGCAGTGGTCACTAAAATTGACCACCTCTTGAAATGTACATTGTTGATAGATTGAAGAAAGTAAAATGTACCTATATGTTCTAATTGCTTTTAGAACATGGGCTCTTTTAACCCCTAAATGCCCGAGGCACCCAAATGTGGTGTTGCAAAAACTTTGAAGTTAAACAAAACCTTACCAAATTACTATTTTTAATAGTTTATATTTTTGAAATATTCTTTTTGAAGTTTAGTTTTAGCATCAAAAATCCAATTATCAAAATGATTGATTATGATTTTTCTATTCTAGATGTGCAAGGGTGTCCATTGCAATCTTGACTTTCCGTAGTATTGAGGGCTCTTGGAAATGAGCCTCAAATACATTATATCTTGGAGAAAAATTCACATGAGAAATTCATTTAAGAAAATTGTAGAGTAGATTTTGAGAAGCCATAAATTGATTGGAGTTATGCATGTTAGGCCCTTTCTCTTCATATTTTTTTGGTGGCCAACTTTTTGGAGTTGACATGTCAAAAAGAGGATTGAAAGACTTCAAGTCACTTTTGCAGTTTTAACACCCTCATGATTAAACATTATAATCTTTCACTCCATAAGTGGTATTGTTGTGTTTTCTTTTTATATGTAATCTCTAACATGTCTAGTTTGGTTTTGTACAGTTACAATTCAAAAAAAAATGATACAACATATAAAAAAGTTGACTTTTTATTCAATTTAGAGCAAATTCCTAGGAGTTCAAAAAAGGCCTTGGGCATTTAGGGGTTAAAGCAGACTACTTCAGTCCACCATTTTGGCCAAGGTGAATTGTCCCCCTCATTCTTTCAGCCAAGGGTATATGTAAAAAATTTCCCCCTATTTAATGTTTGATTAATTTTGCATTTCTTTACCTCTCCTAATTAATTTGGGGCCTCTAATTTCAAGTATGAATTCTAAATTTCTAAATTTTATCCTGAGTGGCAAATAAAAAGTTCATGTGTTTTTTCCATGGGTGTATTGATGAAGAATGAAGGCATCAGTTCACCTTGGCTACAATTTTATAGTTGTTGTATGGTTTATATAACTTTATTTTTTTGGTAAAGAAAACCTTTTTCCAAATTTTTTAGTACAAAATAAATCAAAATTTCTTTTGTTTTTGTGTTTCAAACTATGATTGGTATGGTGAAAAACTTTTAATGAGAAAAATAACATAAGGTTTGTAATTTGCCTAGTGTTAGAAAATTTGTTGTTAGAAGAAAGTGTTGATCATTTCATTGTTAATTTTTCTTTTCTTTTTTCACAAATTATTGAAGTTGCCCCCTATTTTTGTGACCTTAAGAGAATAATATTTTTGTGACCTTAAAAATAACATTCTTGAATATGGAAGTTTGAGGGCCTTTCTACTACATCACTCTAAAAAAATTAATTAGTAGCCCACTACTTATGGGTAGCTTATATTCAAGATTTTGCATTAGGAAAGGAACTTTGATTCATAGGAAGTCAAAAGGACCCTTGCCTAGTTGCCTTAAGTTCAAGAATAGAGGGAGTCACAGTAGCAAAGTTTTTGCCGTAAATATTCCCAAAACTTATTCAGTGATAAAATAGGTGTAGAGTGCAACAATTGGATTGTCAAAGAACCTTCACCAAATCTTCGGAAGAATTTGTCTAAGATTCTAGAGACAAATAAACTTTCCAAAATTTGCTAAAGACATCACTAAAATTCTCACTACCATGAAATTCTCCTATTATGAACATTAAAAGAAGTCTCAAAATCAAAGTCTTTCGACTTTCATCATCTCTGATAAATATTAAATTCCTGAATTATCCCAAGGTGAAAATAAGGAGTAAAGTGAGGTACACACTCTCAAATATGCCATTGATCCTAAGCCACGATCTTCACTTCTGGTACATGTCTAAGAATAATCAATTATATACCTATGTGGAAGAAACTTTGATTATATATAACTTTTGAATATTATATCCAAATAATGCATTCTATAGTGCATAGAACCTCCTTTCACTTGCAAATAAAAACATATGAAAATTTGACCAATCTAATAATAGTAATTAGGCATAATAGTAACTACGCACATGAGCAAAAAGTGGTAGTATGGAATAACCACCTTAAAATAGTGAGTTCAGTTGAAGTGGAATGGGTCATCCGGCCACAAGTGATTGGGGGGCCTAGAAACAAGAGCAGACACTTCAAGACGGCCGGGGTGAATTGACCCCTTCATTGCTCCACTGGGACAAAAATTGAAAATTTTTATCTGCAACATACAATTTTCTTTTTGAAATTTTGAATTCATATTTGCAATCAGAGGTTCTTACCAAGAGGCAAGCTCCATGGGCCCCCAGAGCTCCAAAACTGGAGGGGTCCTAGGGGCTCCATAGACAGATGAGCGTCCAGAGGAGCTCCGGCCGGAGGTCCAGCCTCTAGGCCGTGAGTCTCGGATTCGCAGACCTAGAGGTCTGGACCCTCAAACAACAATAGAGGATGACAAATTTTCAAATTTTCCGGTGCACTTTGGTCCTGCGAGTTTACCCCCCTCCCTGCCGAGTTACTCAGCTAATGTTCTTTCGAGTTATTGAATGAGTTATTGTTGGAGAGAACGGAGGTGTAGGTCTACAGGATGCGTTCCCGGCAGTTACTCAGCTAATGTTCTTTTGAGTTATTGAGTGAGTTATTGTTGAATACACATGATGTTTGGTTCGTATTTCTAGTTCTTCTTTAATCAAATTTTTGCATTACTAAAATAAAATTTCGTAATAATATACTCATAATTATTAAAAAAGTAATAAATCTTTGATTCCAAGAAACTTTTGAAATGGAATATATTTCAATTTATATTGTGAGAAGTTACATTCTTGTCATAAATAGAGAAATTTAACCCTTAAGCGAGGTCATAATTCTATTTGGAAGCTTTTTGATGAACAACGAGGGAGACTACAAGAGTTCGGAATAAAAAATTCATCCACATTTTTATTATTGACCTTTCATGTTGGGTTCAGAATAGTATCCAGTTGAGAGTTTATCCTATATTTCTCTTCATGTACATGAAAAATTAGTAAAATAAACGGATCACAGAATTTGTGGGCACTTATAGTGTATTTTGTTTAGTTGTGCATCTTTGCTCTAAGTCTAAATTTTCTTCACTACACTTATATTTCTAGAGTCCCATACCGACTACCAAAACAAAGTTCATCTAAGACAAATTTTATTCCAATTTGAAATTTGAAAAAAATCACTTATTAGTAATCATGAATATTTTATTGCAATTTAATTTTGGATATATCAATGTCTACTAAATTCTAATTATAGAGTGAAACGGAAATACAATTTACACCGTGATGTTAATCACTGTAATACACACACATGGTGAAATTTCAGATTTTTTGAAATAAATTAAAAATTCAATGAAATTTTTATTCAATTTTTCTTCAGAACTCATAAACTATTTCAATTTTCCATGTAAAAATCTAATTTTTTTGTGAAGTAAGGAAAACATATAATTCCATCTCTACTTATAAATATAATAATTATCATACATGTCTTATTACAAATGGTAGGAAATTGAGTGATGTGCAATTCACCATTCAACCCAGTGATCATAGGCCCATACTTTAAGGGTTAGGCTATAGGTATTGCAAGCGCTTGTTGTTGTGGAATTTCGACATGCTACGTGAAATATATTGTTTTATAAAGACAAAATATTTTTCCGTTCAATGTATGCTTCTTTTGGTAATGAAGGCTCCTCGAGAGCATTTTCGTAATTAAAAAAATGTTGAACAATAATTACAAATTTCTAATTCAAAAAATTGTTCAACAACAAATACAAGTTCTTGATTCAAACAATGCTGATCCACAATTACATATTCTTATGACCACACATTTTTATTATCAAATATATAATTGAACAATTAATATCCTTACATTAATGAATTATTTAAGCAGTTCAATGACTCAAGACTATCTACCTTAATTATCAGGCACGTAATATGCTCTGCCAGTGCGAGCTTCAACAACAGCTAAGTGTTGAACGATTGCATCCCTTATAGTCTCCGCTTCATTTGCTATAACTTGCCTAGATATTTGTTGACGTCGCCCTTTGTTATGGTGGCCACCAATAGGAATGTCCTCATCAACACTCTCATTATGTTCTAAAAGAATATTATGTAGGATACAACAAACGTAAACAAGTTTGGGCACAAAAACTTCTTGAGGCTTCCACATTGGTTTGTACAAAATTCTCCACACCCCTTTCAACCTTCCAAACGCACGTTCGACGATGATGCGGGTACTACTGTGCTTATGATTGTAGGATTCATATATACCATGTAAACTTCTTCTTGGAAGAGGAACCAACATCCACTCCGATTGTGTGTAACCAGCATCCCCCACAATGAGCTTAGGAATCCATGTTCCATCAATTTGCCGCTTTTGTCCATTTAGACGTTCACATTTTTGATTGATTTGTAAAACCTGAATTCTTAAGAACTCGAAGATCATGCACCACTCTTGAAAATCCAGCAAATACATCCAAAAAACGCATGTCCAAATCAACAATTGCTTGCACCACGTAACTGTAATCATGATCTTTGTCAAAGAAGTCCGTGGATCTTGCATTACTGGGCAGATCAATTTCTATGCGAGTGCAATCAATGGCACCGCAAACTTGTGGTATCCCCCAAACATGTTCAAATTTTCTCTTCACAATTTCTAGGCCATCATCGGTAGGCCATTGCAAGTGATGTTTGCCCCGTTTCAACATTGCTTTCACAAACCTCTTTACACATCTAGAAACAGTAATTGTAGATACTCCAAACAATTCTGATATACTCAATAGCAAATCACCAGTAGCCAATCTATGCAATGACATTGCTACTTGTTTGTCAACCTCCAAGTTTCAACCTCTAATTCTTTTTAACGATGCAAGAGTTCTACGCTGCATTTTAGTACCTACCAACTCACATAGATAATTAAATGTTCTAATTGAAACTTTGAACATTTTACAAAATCTGTCATGGTCATTTACCATGACTTCATTGTAATAAAGGTCCCACCAATGCAAGGATCTTGGTTTTATATACCACGGTCCCTATTCTATGCCCAATATGTCTTTTAGTATTAAATGGAGATCCAACATAACACATACAATTTCTTCATCTTCTGTAGAGGCAACTGTTGAAGCAAACTGAGATGACTCTAAGGGCAAAGAGAAGGATTTGTGAACCCTCTTTTCAAATTTCTTAGTGGACATTGATGACTTATAGTTTTGCAAAGCAACTATTGCAATGGAAACAACGGAGGTGGACCACATATCTAATACACTAACTTTTGAATAATTCATCATAATGTTGGACAATGAACTCAAACACCATGAACTTCTAAGAATTGATAATACACACTATCAATTCCATTTATATTATCAATACAATAGGAAATTCCTTAAAATCAGTCTGCATGCATTTTTAGAGAACTAAACTTTGGATTATTTATGGAAATTCTATTTATTAAAATGCCATTAGACTTCTTAATTTTTAAAACTTTGGATTATTTATGGAAATTCTATTTATTAAAATGCCATTAGACTTCTTAATTTTTAAAACTTTGGATTATTTATGGAAATTCTATTTATTAAAATGCCATTAGACTTCTTAATTTTAAAAAGTATAACAAATATAGCTTTCTATTTTAAATTTGTAATTGACTTTTACTTTTAAAATGTAGAACATATAGATGTAATATGCAGTTGCTTATTTTTAATAACATTTTGCTTTGAGTAGTTCTACTTATAAATAAACTTTATAGAGTTTAATTTATTACAAAGCCTTTGCTTTTATTTAATTTTTTCTTTTACTTTAGAAGCTCTACTATAAAAGAATTAGAAGAATGAACAAAAATGGAAGGAATTATATTTTGAGTGAGTGAGTTCATGTAGTTTTCAATTGTAAGCGTTGAAAGTTTAAGTTTTTATTTTGTACTCTTTTGTTGTTGTTGTCTTCTTTCTCTTGGAACTTCATTATACAATAATGGAAAACCAATATTCACAGTCGATAGCTAGTGGATCCAGGGGAAGCATTGGATCAATGAGATCTAGAGTTGAAGCTTTAGATTTGAATTCTCAATTATATGAAGATGACGTGTATGAGGGAGATGTACAAGGTATACGTCTAGGTCGTTGTCCACTTTCACAAGGACCGTGGTTCACTGATGAATTGTTGGTATTGAGTACAACGTATCAGGAATGGTCTAGTACTAGTGGTCTACATAGTAGCAATCGACATATAGCGCATCAAACAAATACACAAAAATGGGAACGGATAAGTGAAAGATGCTATGAATTAAATATTCATAGAAGTCCAAATCAATGTAATAGCAAGTGGGATCAGACTAGGTCTGACTTCAAAAAAGTCTACAACTACGAAAAAAATATTCCAAGTGGAAGACCATCTTTTTGGACTTACTCAGAAGCTGATGCAAAAAGAATCTTCAAATTGAAGACAATTATGAAGAAAGAGGTGTATGATCACATAGTTTTTTGGATGCCAGAATCATCTCGTGACATACATCCGGAAAATTTGATGGACACTACCACAATCAACAATCCATCAAGTATTTAAGCCACACCTTCTGGTTTAGTAGATTTTGTAATTCTTAATTTATTTTTGTATTAGATGAATTTCTTTTATATTTCAGATTTATTCAATGAATTAGTTTGTACTTAAAGTATTCTATGAAATGCCTTGTTAAATTTTTTGCAAAAAATTAATGAAGACCCTTTTAATGATATAATTTTTTTTTGAAATAAATTGATAAGACATTTGTAATGATATAATAAGTGAAATTTAAGAATTGACAAGTAGAAAAAGTACAATGAATGGCCAAATACTAATAATTGAATTATTTAATGTGTTCAAGATCCGGAGAAGGGGGACAAGATGCATCAAAAAACGCAGGTGATAGTGACGAAGATCCAGATCCAAGGGCCTCCGGATCGAATATTGCAAAAAGAAGGACATTACC